>OAMR01000490.1:122760-134658 GCA_900205405.1 Echinochloa crus-galli
CTTGTGACACTATTCATATGGCTTCCATAGAAAAAGAAAACAAAGTGCTCAAGGAAGAATTGGCTACCGAGCAACACAAGAAGAAGGCAATCAACATCAAGCATAAGACATGCTACACATGTCGGGAAAAGGGACATCTTGGTAATGATTGTCCAAATGGTAAATCTACTAAACCCGACATTGTCCATTCTATGCATGTGAAGCTTGGGGATTCTCCAAATGCCCCTTGTGCCTCTAAGGTGATTTGTTCTCCAAAGAGTAGCACAAGAGGAATTTGGGTTCCTAAGCATATTGGGACTAACAACATCGGACCCAACACGAGTTGGGTACCAAACTATGCTTGATGAAGCCATTCCATTCTAACACGCCTAGGGCTGTTCCAAGCACCAGCAAGCTCTCCCCAAGCCTCTCTTTGTGAGAGTTGATTGATTTTGATCATATCATTGGATTTGGGTTGAGGGATGTATGGGTTGTGAGCAATAGATAGCAATTGATAGATCATATCAGCTATAGTGAGCATATCCTTAGTGCTGAGCACTTCCGGTGAAGCCAAGCATCCATTGGAGCATTTGTTACTCTTGGAGGTGATCCTCCTAGACGGCTAGGCGTCGCCGGTGAGCTACCTCGTGTGTGGTAAGCCACGGATTGTTTGTAAAGGCTGGCCTTGCCTCCTTCGTGGAAAAGGGCCAAAAGCTAGTGGTACCGAGGAAAGTGGCTTGGAGTGGATAAGCCCGCCTTTCGTAGGCCCTCAACGGAGACTAGGATTCATCGTGTCTTGGTGACGGCCTTAGTGGCAGCGGTGAACTCCGAACTTCGGGAAAACAAATCATTGTCTCTTGTTTTACTTCACAAGTTCAATTCTAGCATTTATATTCGCTTCCGCATCGATCTACTTGGGTGTGCTCTACTTGTGTGCAGGGACTTAGTGAACCTGCTAGTAATCATCTACAGGAGCTCATCATCAAGTTTGGTTTGTGCTAGAACTTGTAGAGGGGGTTAATTTACATTGTTGGTTTCCTCTGTGGAAAACCGGTCTGACCGCTTTACCAAAGCGGTCTGACCGCTTCAAGCGGTCTGACCGGTTTTAGGAACCGGTCTGACCGGTTTCAGTGCTGACAGTGTGAAAAAGTTTGTTATTTGCAGAATTCACCTATTCACCCCCCCTCTAGGTGACATCAAGGTCCTTTCAATTGGTATCAGAGCTTGGCCTCACATCCAAGCTTAACCGCCGTGAGGAAAGATGTCGACCGCTTGTGAGGTAAACTATGAGCCACTAGCTAGAGACGGCTCAAACTATTCAATTTGGTCTTGTAATGTGCTTAATGATCTTAGGACTATGAGTCCTATCCTTGAGAGGGTTGTAGTTGAAGGCATTGATCGTCCGAACGTTGATTGGAGCATATCCAACCCAACCGAAGATGAGATGAATTGCTTTCAACTCAACTCTCGTGTCGCTAACTTCTTATTTGATGTTGTGAGTGATGAAGTTAGAGAATTGATTCTAGAAGATGAAGCAACTCTATTCGATGCTCATCTTATTTGGGCTAGAATTGAGAAGCTATTAGGCAACATCAAAAGCGACAGGTGACATCAAGGTCCTTTCAATTGGTATCAGAGCTTGGCCTCACATCCAAGCTTAACCGCCGTGAGGAAAGATGTCGACCACTTGTGAGGTAACATATGAGCCACTAGCTAGTGACGGCTCAAACTATTCAATTTGGTCTTGTAATGTGCTTAATGATCTTAGGACTATGAGTCCTATCCTTGAGAGGGTTGTAGTTGAAGGCATTGATCGTCCGAACGTTGATTGGAGCGTGTCCAATCCAACCGAAGATGAGATGAATTGCTTTCAACTCAACTCTCGTGTCGCTAACTTCTTATTTGGTGTTGTGAGTGATGAAGTTAGAGAAAAGATTCTAGAAGATGAAGCAACTCTATTCGATGCTCATCTCATTTGGGCTCGAATTGAGAAGCTATTCGGCAACATCAAAAGCGACAAAGACCAAACAAGAGCCAAGACACATGAGGAGTGCACTACAACAACAAACACATGCACCAAGCCTCATGTGACAACCACCGTGGAGCCACAAGAGCAAGACGGCTCAGCTGCCGCTTCTCTGCAGAAACCGGTCCGACCGGTTTCCCAAACCAGTCTGACCGGTTTGGGCAGGAAGCGCACAATTGGCCACAAGAAGGGAGGCCGACGCCGCGCAAGCAAAGTTTCATGCTCACAAGCTATATCATCTTCCAAAGATGATGTACTCATGCTTATCAAATCCAAAGAAGAAGAAAAGGCGGAAAACTCAAAAGATGAGACTATCCAAGCTCTCATCAAGGAGCTTGAAGAAGTCAAACTCTCAAACGCCACATTGGTTTGTAAGTATGAAGCAATTGTTGATGATTATGCTTGTGATACTATTCATATGGCTTCCATAGAAAAAGAGAATAAAATGCTCAAGCAACAATTAGAATTAATTGCTAGCAAGCATGAGATGCTACAAGTGAAGCATGATGAACTCTTGTGTTCTCATGAAGAACTTGTAGAATCACATGCTTCATTAAATATTGCTCATGAGATTATGATCACTTCATTAAAATCTATTGAATCTCAAACCCACATATGCACATGCTCTCAAATTCAATATAATTTATCATGTGCTAACCCATGTTGCTCTCAAGCAAAACGATCTTGGTATGATGAAGTGTGTGTAGAGTCTTGTGATGACCTCCTTGCACAAGAAAATGAAGAACTCAAGCAAGAGGTGGAAAGACTCTCAAAGAACTTGACAACTCTCAAAAAGAAGAGCAATGCACGACCTTTTCAAGATAACCGTGAATCCATGGTGAAGAAGCTTGAGAAGGGATCAACCGTGCAAAGCTCTTGCAATCATCAAGTCAAGTACAACACAAGTCAAGAGCAAGCCAAGAAGAAAGAAGACAAGCCAATTCTCTCCAAAAGACAAAGAAATTTGGAGAAAAGAAGATGCTTCGGTTGCCTTGAGAAAGGGCATCAAATTGCTTCATGCCCAAGCAAAGTGGGACCACACCAAGAGAAGCAATTCTTCAAGCTTAACAAAGGCTTTCTCAAGGCACAAGGAAAATACAAGGAAGAATTGGCCACCGAGCTACACAAGAAGAAAACAATCAACATCAAGCATAAGACATGCTACACATGTCGGGAGAAAGGACACTATGGTAACGATTGTCCCAATGGTAAAACTACTAAACCCGACATTGTCCATTCTATGCATATGAAGCTTGGGGATTCTCCAAATGCCCCTTGTGCCTCTAAGGTGATTTGTTCTCCAAAGAGTGGCACAAGAGGAATTTGGGTTCCTAAGCATATTTGGACTAACAACAACGGACCCAACATGAGTTGGGGACCAAAGCATGCTTGATGAGATTGTAGGGACAAAGAGATGCATTGGTGACTTGGCTTGAATTACAATCTTCAATGATCAACTAGCAAGCCAAGAAAAGTTGCTTCCGCTATATACTCTATACCCAATGACATCTCGGTAACCCTTGTGCTTAATTGATTAGGTTTAAGTCACTAGTGCCTTTTATAGGATCAAGTGTTTCTAAGTGTTGAGCTTGGGACACTTGATAGTGACTTAGACTAAATTTATTGAATTCCATTCATATATGCCATGTGATGCTTTTAATGGCTCTCTAGTAGAGCAATATTGTGTTAAAATTGCAGTGGATCAAGTTCCGACGAAGTTTGAATCAAATCTCGGAAATCCACGCCATTTGGTACATGTCTGGCAAAACCGGTCTGACCGGTTTGCCAAACCGGTCTGACCGGTTTGGCCCAGACACTTGCAACTTTAGCACATTCTTGTTAATTGAAGTGTTTAATTAATATTTTAAGCATATGAAATGTGGTATGTTTAATTGCTCTTCTGTGGAGCAAAGTTTGATCATTTTTCAGAGTATACCACACAAGATCCGACACTACCAAACAAGAGCCAAGTCACATGAGGAGTGTACTACAACAGCAAGTACATGCACCAGGACGGAAGGGATCAAGCTAGATGGTAGTGACGTTCCTAACAAGGTGAAGGGCAAGTTGGTCTTGTAGCCGAGGGACTGAGATTAAATTCATGTATCCTAGAGATCAAAATGGCAGTTGGGGAAAGGTGAGTGGTCTTTACACTTATTATGGGACACTTTATAGATTGCTAAGAAAGACACTCACACCTAGAGATGGAAACACCTCAGATATTTCGCTTTATATGAGAAACTTGATGTATTATCTGAGGATTGGTGAGGAGACACCTCCATTCAGTGTTGCTGACTTCATTTATTAAAGGAAGTTTATGAGGGGCTCAAGTCCAGGGAGAAGATGAAGGGTATGGTTCAGGCAGACGGGTCGTCGTCCTCCAAGGGCGATGCGTTGCATGTGAGAGGACGATCTGAGAATCGATCCTCCAACAATGGAAACGATCGTAACAAGAACTTTGATGGGAGAAGCCGTTCCAAGTCGAAAGCTCGGAACAATAAGAAGTTCTGTAATTACTGCAAGCTCACGAATCATACAATTGAGGATTGCAGGAAGCTCCAGTATAAGGAGAAGATGAAGAAGAATTCTGATGGTAAGGTCTCTGTTGTCTCTGCAGCTGTTGATTCTGATTCCGGAGATTGTCTGGCTGTTCTCGCTGGTTGTGTTACTGGTCATGATGAATGGGTTCTGGATTCTGCATGTTCGTTTCATATCTGCACTAACAAAGATTGGTTTAGTTCATATAAGCCCGTGCAGCAAGGAGATGTAGTGCGGATGGGGGATGATAACCCACGTGAAATTGTGGGCATCGGCTCTGTTCAGATCAGGACGCATGATGGCATGACACGCACATTGATCAATGTAAGGTACATACCAGGAATGACAAGAAATTTGATTTCGTTGAGCACACTTGCCAGAGAAGGTTTCAGATACACCGGTGATGAGGAATTTTTAAAGGTATCGAAAGGTTCTCTTGTCTGTCTTTTGGGTGATCTCAATGCTTCGAATCTATATATTCTTAGAGGTACTACTTTGCTTGGTTCGGTTTCTGCTAATGTCATTCATGTTGAACCTAGTACAACTAACCTCTGGCATATGCGTCTTGGGCATATGAGTCACCTTGGTATGGCAGAATTGATGAAGAGAAACTTGTTGGATGGCTGTACTTCGAGTAGCATGAAGTTTTGTGAGCACTGTGTTTTCGGAAAGCATAAACGGGTAAAGTTCAATACCTCGGTTCATACCACTAAAGGTACACTTGATTATGTACATGCTGACTTATGGGGTCCTTCTCGTAAGCCTTCGCTTGGTGGTGCTCGTTACATGCTTACTATTATTGATGACTACTCTAGAAGGGTTTGGCCTTATTTTCTGAAACATAAAGATGATACTTTTGCTGCGTTTAGAAACTGGAAAGTTATGATAGAAAGGCAAACTGACAGAAAAGTGAAATTGCTTCGTACTGATAATGGTGGAGAGTTTTGTTCTACTGCCTTTGATGATTTCTGCAGAAACGAAGGCATTGTGCGCCATCACACCATACCGTATACTCCTCAACAAAACGGTGTGGCCGAGCGTATGAACAGAACCATCATATCGAAGGCTCGTTGCATGCTGTCCAATGCACGGATGAGCAAGCGTTTTTGGGCTGAAGCTGCAAATACCGCATGTTATTTGATAAACAGGTCGTCTTCTATTCCACTTAATAAGAAAACTCCCATGGAGGTATGGTCTGGTACGCCTGCTGATTATTCACAGTTGAAAGTTTTTGGATGCACTGCTTATGCTCATGTTGATAATGGAAAATTAGAGCCTAGAGTTGTTAAGTGTCTTTTTCTTGGTTATGGTTCTGGAGTTAAAGGATATAAACTGTGGAATCTGTGAATATCCCTCTCCAAGGAAGGAAATTTACTTGGACAAATAAACAAGAACCACCATTGTTAGAAAGTTTGGATTGGTTTTTTTCCTCAACCTCATGGGCTATGAGGTGCAGCGTATGCGCATGCAGGTGGAGCATGTTGATGAGGCAGTTGTGCAGGTGGAGCCGGTTGATGATCAAACCAATGATGTTGCTGATGATGTTGCTCATGATGGTGTTCAGCAAACTCCTCCAAATTTTCAGCAAGATGAGGATTTACCTATTGCTCAATGTGTCGCCGGAGGCTGCATCTCCAAAACGTCTTATTGAAGAATGTAATTTATCTTACTATGCTTTGAGTTGTGCTGAACAGGTGGAGAATGTTCATGAGCCAGCGACATATAGAGAAGCTGTTAGCTGTGGTGACAGTGAGAGCTGGGTTTCAGCTATGCATGAGGAGATGCAGTCACTTGAAAAGAACAGCACATGGGAAGTTGTACCATTGCCTAAGGATAAGAAGACCATCCGATGCAAATGGATCTTCAAAAGAAAGGAGGGTTTATCTCCAAGTGAGCCTACAAAGTTTAAGGCAAGGTTAGATGCAAAAGGTTACAGTCAAATTCCGGGTGTTGATTATAATGTATTCTCTCCAGTTGTAAAACACAGTTCAATCCGCACTTTCTTTAGTATTGTTGCATCACATGATCTTGAGCTTGAACAGCCGGCGGTGATCAAGAGCAGCAGCCACAGCAGCAGACTCCGCTGCAGGCCAGAACCGGTCTGACCGGTTCTGCAAACCGGTCTGACCGGTTTGGGTCTGGCAGCGGGACTCGGTCAGCAGGACAGACTTCTCCCATAAAGAAATTTCTTTCTATGTTTACTGGCATTTGCAAAGGCCAAAGGGATGTCCGAGTTGATATACGGCAGCAGAGGATTGAAAATAAGAAGACTCGTGATGAGTAAGGGGCTGATTGGTTATGTGGATTCAGATTATGCTGCTGATATGGACAGAAGAAGATCACTTACTGGTTATGTGTTTACTGTTGGCAGTTGTGCTGTGAGTTGGAGGGCTACGTTACAGACAGTTGTTGCTTTGTCTACTACTGAGGCAGAATATATGGCTATTTGTGAAGCTTGCAAGGAATTGGTTTGGCTGAAAGGTTTATATGCTGAACTGTGTGGGGCTGAATCTTGCATTACATTATATTGTGATAGTCAGAGTGCTATTTATCTTACTAAAGATCAGATGTTCCATGAGAGGACTAAGCATATTGATATCAAGTATCATTTTGTGCGTGATGTGATCGAAGATGGTAAGCTGAAGGTATGCAAGATCAGTACTCATGATAATCATGCTGATATGATGACAAAGCCAGTACCCGTTTCTAAGTTTGAGTTGTGCTCAAGCTTAGTCGGGTTGATAGGATAGTCCAAGAGACTATCAGTGGCACCAGAAGCTTTTTGCTCAAGATGAAGATAACTTATGCTACAAGAGGGAATTTGTCTCAAGGTGGAGTTTGTTGGATATGTTCCAAATTCCACATCCACGACATAGGCCGGGCTTCTGTCGAAGCGCAGCGGAGGCCCGTCACCGGAGGCTTGGGCCAGAGCGAAGCGATAAAAGACGGCCCTAAAGCCGGCCCTCTTCTCTTGGCTTATCAGCCACCAGGCAGTAGTATTTTTCTCTCAGCACAAATCAGCATCAGCAAACAGGGCACATTGCCCACTCTGGTGTAGCTGGTCATATATGTGAGTGTGTGTGCATGATTGCAGTGGTACGCATGTGCTCGGTATGAAACTCTCAATTCAACAGAAAGGGTAGCAATCACGATGGTAGAATATACACCATCACTGAATACGGATGTCCCACGAAACCTGACTGAAACTAACTCTGAAAAATAGCTAGCTGGTTGCTGACTAGCTAAAATCTTTAAATCTGAAATGCCAATAGGCCGAATACACTAATCAATAAACATTACTTACAGATGCAACCCATACAAAAAGTCATTGGCATAGTTGACAAATTATTGCTATGGCACGATCATAGGAATAGATGATATGATATCCTACTCCATCAGAATTTCAGATCACTGGACATTGAATTTGTGATCAACGTCCCGATTCTAGACTCCTGGCAGCTTTCTTCTCGATGCTTAGATTTCCAGTGTTGACAATCTCTGAGCTTGCCATGGATGAGTCTCCAAGCAAGGATTCCATTTCCTCGGGGCTCTGTTGCACCCATGGATGGTGCATCACCTTTCTCAACCTATCAAGCCTCTCCGCGACTTCCCTCATCGACGACCTACTCTCACCAGACATCTCCAAGCATTGCTTTGCTAATTCTGCAACCTCTTCTAGAATTTCCATGTTTTCTTCGTTCATAATTTGATCATCTAGTATCTCCTCTAGCTTATCCTGCTTTGTCACATAAATAAACCTCAGTGCTAGGCTCTTCTCATTTTCAGGCCCATCAAGATTGAAAGGCTTTTTGCGTGTGAGCAGCTCAAGGGAGAACAACCCCAAAGCTATACACATCGCTCTTGTCCGTCAATTGGCATGTCTGCATATACTCCGGGTCAAGGTACCCGCAAGTTCCTTGAACAAGTGTGACGAACTGGGATTCATCAGTTGGTGCTAAGATGGAAGCGCCGAAGTCAGATACTTTTGCGGTGTAATCGCAATTGATGAGGATATTTGAGGATTTGACGTCTCCATGGAGGATTGGTGGGGATGCCCATGAATGCAGGTAGGCAAGCGCTTCAGCGGACTGATGGGCGATCTGCATACGAGTAGCCAAAGAAATCTGCCTGCTATGGTTGCCATGGATGAGCTGGAACAATGTACCATTTGGGATGAACTCGTATACCAGTATGGCAGTATGGGGACCTCCACTTCGAGGCAACAGCCAAATAGCTTAACGATGTTCTTGTGATTGATCTGAGAGAGGATCAACATTTCCTTGCCGAATTCTTTCTTGTGCTGCTCATCAATGGACATGCATCTTTTTACAGCTACTTCTACGTTGCCTTTGAGAAGTCCCTAGTACATAGTTCCATGTCCACCATGACCCAGCACTCGTTTTTCGCTGAACTTATCAGTGGCGTCTTTCAATTCTGCTTCTGAGAATATCTTAAATGCGATGCCTTGTTGTGATTTTATCTCCTCAAACAGCAGCATACCCCCATGTTGTTGGAAGTATCTCTGTTTGATGTGCTGTAGCTTTCTTCTTTGTTGGATCAAGTACGCACAGGTTACGGTAACGACAAGGACCACTAGTCCAACACTCGCGCCTGCAAAATTCACATACTAATAAAGTCACCATTTTGTTTTTAAAAACAGGAGAATAGTTAGGCAACCGATATGAAATCACAAATTGTCTGTAGGAAATAATACACATGCTTGGATTGTTTGGAGAATGATCAAACATGGACTCTTTCAAATTTATATTCTTGCAAGTTGCAAAGGCAGGAGCAGGGATACCTACCTACGACTGGCATCACCCAAAAAGAGGACTTCTGTTTCGCCATACACATGTCATTAATCATTTGTTTTCCTGGTGGACATAAACAGGTAAAATTACCCTGTGTATTTAGACAAGATCCCCCTGTGCGCGCGCAAGGGTCCTGAAGACATTCATTGATATCTGAAAGGAAACAACGACAACACTTCATCATGTTATAATCGTCGCATAAAACTTTCATGTTTTATTTAAGAGAGCAGAAGGAACCTGTGCATCCACCCTCGACGTACGGATTGCCTTGATACCCATCCTGGCACTTGCAGCGGTAAGCTGCTCCCCCGTTGCCGTTGGTGGTGGCACTGGCATCGACACACTCGCTATTGTTGCTAACACATGCATATGAACTGGTGTTGGTTTTAGCAGCCTTGCAGGTACGCGTATCAATAATCCAGTCCATTACAACTGGGACTTGGCCCTTGTATTCATTCCAGAAATTTGTCGAGTAGGCATATGTAGTGTTGTAGCTGAACTCTTTCTCTTCCATGACTACAACATAGCTGCAGCCCTTACTGGTATTGTAGTATTCATTGAAGAAAGCTCTTAAATACACCTGGTCTTTTCGGAGATCCACCTTAGGGCAAGTAGCTGCTGTCTTTTTAACACAAATAGACAACTGAACAGATAGCTTGTACAATGAGCTGTCTGTTTAGCTGTCTGTAGAATAATTAATTCATCTTTTAACATACAAACTCGTGGTGATCCAGTGTATAATTGATCTTTGTAGCCATTTTATTGCATAAAAGAGAGAATGCACGCTACATTCAAATAATTCGCATGAATCTTATATATAACATATTAAATCATAGAACATATATAAACATTAATTCACAGAAATACATTTAAAAAAGGCAGCACATAAACTAGCAGAAATACATTTAAAAAAGGCAGAAAATAAACACTTAAGAGTAAAGGTTACAGTTTTAAAATGTAAATATAAAAATGAGGCTAACAAATTTTGTTTCACATTTTGTTGGATCAATACATAATTTAATATGCATTGAAACACACTAGCACAAATAAATCTATAGATAAAAACACATGATAATAGCATGGGTATTCATATTTTTTAAATGTACAGCATCACAAGACAAATCCAACAAAACAAGTTTGAGATCATTTGAGCCTATATTTATTTTACTATAAATTTTACAAAATCATGTACATACAAGTATTACTAAGCCTTGCTACCTTGTACTGTTCTCCTCTGCCTTCCGTCGCCTTCCTCTGCCCACTTTCTTCCCCACGCGCGCCGCCGCTCATCGGAGCCGATCGCCGTCGCCGCTCCACCGCCCTTCCTCCCCCGCGAGCAAGCGCAACAGCATCCCCACTCTCTCCGCAGTCTGTTCCACCTACGCGTGGCACCCCAAGCCCACCCAAGCTCCACGACGCTGTCACCATGACCGCCGCTGAACACCTCGCCGTCGATAGCTTCCTCCGCACGCGTCCCTCCTAAGCCAAGCATCCAGGTAGCCTTCCCATGTGCGTGGAACTCGAGCGCTCACCCAAGGGTCATACCGTATACTCCTCAACAAAACGGTGTGGCTGAGCGTATGAACAGAACCATCATATCGAAGGCCCGTTGCATGATGTCCAATGCATGGATGAGCAAGCGTTTTTGGGCTGAAGCTGCAAATACCGCATGTTATTTGATAAAAGCGGTCGGGCCACCATTGTTGGCAAGGCCAGCGCTCTACCGCACGATAGAGTTCAATATGACGGCAATCGAATACTCCTCCGCGCGCGCACTGGATCCATGCCTCCGTCGTCTCCCCGCAGTGGTTCCTACAACGCATGCTGGGCCGTCGTTCGAGCCTTGGAGCACGCGCCTCCCTCATCGACGAACGAGACGACGACCAGGCTACGGAGCGCGCGAGCGGGGGGGCTTCTGCAAAAATTTCTTGCATGTCTACGGCAATCTACGGCGCGTTGTACATGCCTTACAGCAACCAGCGCCAGAGCATGAACCGTTTTTCGGTGGTTCGCCAGAGCATGTGGAGAAGCAGCCTAGGACATACTGCAGAATTAAGTTAGTAAGTTTGAACAACGATCGTAACAAGAACTTTGATGGGAGAAGCCGTTCCAAGTCGAAAGCTCGGAACAATAAGAAGTTCTGTAATTACTGCAAGCTCACGAATCATAACATTGAGGATTGCAGGAAGCTCCAGTATAAGGAGAAGATGAAGAAGCAGAATTCTGATGGTAAGGTCTCTGTTGTCTCTGCAGCTGCTGATTCTAATTCCGGAGATTGTCTGGCTGTTCTCGCTGGTTGTGTTACTGGTCATGATGAATGGGTTCTAGATTCTGCATGTTCGTTTCATATCTGCACTAACAAAGATTGGTTTAGTTCATATAAGCCTGTGCAGCAAGGTGATGTTGTGCGAATGGGGGATGATAACCCACGTGACATTGTGGGCATCGGCTCTGTTCAGATCAGGACGCATGATGGAATGACACGCACATTGATCAAGGACATCATGCTGAATGGATGACACCATCCCGTCATTCTCTTGGAGG
>OAMR01000490.1:137416-175328 GCA_900205405.1 Echinochloa crus-galli
TTGTTGAGTTGATGGGTTTTCTTCGTGCCGGGCAACACCTGTTGACCAACACCGGCCTGTTCTCAGTTTTTCTGACTCAACATGTTCTGAGCATATCCCCCTCCTGGTTTTAGACATATCCCTCTCTTCCCTGCTCGGCTCTGACTCTGAGCAATTCTGTAACAGGTGACTACTTCATTTGAGTAATCTATTCAGATGGGGTCTTCCTAACCTCAGCTGGGCTCAAAAAAAAAACATCTTCTCAGCAGTGAGAAACCATGCCGAGCAAGTTGATAAAAAATGGGAATCAAACAAAAAGATGACCTCCATCTATCGATTTCAATACCTCAACCATCGATCTGCTATATGTTCTTTAAACGAGCACACAGAATAGAAACAGAGAATGTAATTCAAACAGGGGTGAACTCTGTGTAGTCAGATACTGGTTACGTGGTTTCGCTGTTCCAAATCTGGGGTCATCCCTGGTTTCTAGAAAAACAAGCATGGGCTGCAAGCAGGCAATTGACTTGCATTATTTCCAGTACCATGCATTAAGAAAAAAAATAATAAAGGAAATAAAGGGTCAACGTTAGCTTAGCATGGTTCTCCACTTGAGTTAAAATGCTTTTCACGCGAAGTTTTTTGCGCTACAAGCATGTACATCCATCTCGACGCCCATGCATGCAAGAGACCATGGAAGCAACCCTCATCCACCTTCTGAATCTTCTTCTCTCGCTCTTGCTACTTTCCCACAGAGCCTTCGCCGCCGGAAATGTTACCGACACGTTCAGCAACGGCCGGAACATCACCGACAACGACACGCTCGTCTCGGCCGACGGCGTATTCACCATGGGCTTCTTCTCCCCCGGGGTGTCAACCAAGAGGTACCTCGGCATCTGGTTCACCGTGTCCCGCGACGCCGTCTGCTGGGTGGCCAACCGCGACCACCCAATCAGCGACAACTCCGGCGTGCTGGTGGTCAGCGACACGGGGAGCCTTGTCCTCCAAGCCGGCGGCTCCGGCGAGGTCGCGTGGTCGTCCAACTCCACAAGCACCTTCCCCGTCGAGGCCAGGCTCCTCAACTCCGGCAACCTAGTCGTGCGCAACCGCCACTATCAGAATGCTTCACATCCGCCCGCCTCCTCCGCCTCGGCCATTTTTGGACCCGGTGCTGATGGGGCTTCAGCACCGGGTCCAACGGCTAGGAGCGGGGGCGGCGCGAAGATGTGTCAGGGCGAAGACATTAGCACCGGGTCATAGCAAGACGCGGTGCTAATGCGCCCCCTTTAGCACCGGGTGCAGCCACGACCCGGTGCTAAAGGCCTCGGGCACATTAGCACCGGGTCGTGGCTGCACCCGGTGCTAAAGGGTGAACATTAGCACCGGGTCTTTCCACGACCCGGTGCTAATGTGTCCGCCCGGACGCACCTCCGCGCCGCCCCCGCTCCTAGCCGTTGGACCCGGTGCTGAAGCCCCATCAGCACCGGGTCCAAAAATGGCCGAGGCGGAGGAGGCGGGCGGATGTGAAGGATTCTGGTAGTGTATATAGTATGCATTAATAGTACTGGTTGCAATCCAAATCAATACTCCCTCCTATCACACTTTGATATGAGCTGAGATTCGTCGAACAGTAAAAAAATATTTTGATATGGGCTGTTGGATCTCAGATCCAATGAACTAATATATGTTTGAGATTACTTTAGATTATATACTTTTTACGATAGCAGTGTTGGATAATTCAGAGACATATTTGTATCTCAGTTAAGTAATTTACTTTTGTATAATGAATGAGGGGAATGAGTAATTTTGAAGCAAATTAGATCAAACTAATCCATCGACCCACATGGCTAGTCTCTTTTAGAGACGTAATTATGAGGAATTCATAAAATGAATAGGACCCAGAGCTAAAAAATGAGATGTCATTTATCAGATATATTTTAACTAATACCCATATAGATACGTAATTATCTTAATCCCCCCGTTGTGATAGGATAGCAATTATACTATATACATTTTCATACTCATTTATAGCTTTCCACTTTGCATCGTACCACCATATGTGTTTAAATGAGTTTAATGAATCTTTAGTTTGAGCTATGTGTTTAGCATGGAAGATACAGGGTCTACGTCGTAACATACATCATGGACTCTTACATTAAGTTAGTACTTTGTATAGTAATACGACTAGAATTAGGTAATTTAGAATCATATAGCGATGTAATTTGGGATATATAGATGCATATTTGGGGGGTTTACTCTAGATTAATTTTAATGATAGCAAAGGTGAAAATTTATATGTAAATCTAGGAGGTCACTTTGAATAATTTTTATATTGGTATGGATAGAAAATTAAGATGAAGACTGGTAGGTTACTCAACGCAATTTGTTACAATGGTAGAGGTGTGTAATTTAAATATAGATTTAGGGGTTGCTTTAAACAACTTTTGAAATTTCAAAGGTGGGTAGCTTTTTTGAAAACCAAATAGATTTAGTGACTATTATTGTTCAAGAAGATTAGAGTATATTGAATTGATGGTATGGTGTTTCTGATTTTTATGAGATTCTATAGCATTTATCTTTTACTAGTGCATCTTGCGAGGATTAACATGGTGGCTTTAAAGAAAACCTCTAATTAGTAATAGTAAGATAAATATGGTGTTATTGGCAATAATTGAGACTATGAAATCTATGGCATTCTCTCCATTTTTAATGTTTTTGGGGTTTCTCTATTTTTCTAACGCGACTGGTGATGATTCATGTGGAAATATGTAATTAGTAATAGTAAGATTTATAATGGATATTTGAAAAATAATCCTAATTTTACAACGCAATCATGAGTTTGGAACAATAGCCATTAGCTAGTTAGGAAGCATGTACCAAATTAAATGTTGACGATCGATAATGACACATTTTTACCCCATGTTTGTCTTTGATATTATCATGAAAAGGATGTTATTATTATTGATCACATCTAATAATCGGGAAATAGGCTTGATTAGGAGAACAAATGTACATGACTCAAAACTAAAGACGAGTCCACAAAAGATGATAGCCAATGGTGCCAAGAACTGCTTGGGCCATCGGATCAGCCCAAGGACTGAAGGCTGGTTGGCGTATAGCATTTTCTCACCCCATGATGCTAAGCTTCAACCAATGTTTATTCCATAAGACTTGAGGCTAAATATTTGAAGATTTAGCAAGTTGATCTCATGATAATAATAAAGAAACCAAAGCTTTGAAAGATTATCAGGATAGACCCACATGCAAGTCACCACAGGCATCTAGAAGATCGTCATGAAAAACTTGGCAACAAAGGCGAGCACGAGATGGCAGAAAGGAAAGAGGAGGCCGATCAGTCTGGACCCCCTGGTGATCAATCTAGGGTATTTCTTTCTATCCTCGATTTCCCATTTGTGCCACATCCTCCTCAGGGTATAAATTCTTTGAAGAAAGAGGCCCCCGCGTCGCCCCCGTCTTGGGCGACACGGGTGGCGAACCCCAGCAGCCGCCGCCGGGCCCCTCCCTCCCCTCCACCCCATACCTCGCCGCCGCCTGAGGAGGTCGCCGGAAGCCCGGCGGAGCCCAAGGATGGTGGCGGCGAGGAGCTTCGCCGGCGGCCGCGGCAGTCTTGCGTGGATCTGGGCGGGGCGGCGGCCGGAAGATGGAGGCGACCATGGCGTACTGCGGCAGGCCGGCGACGCTGGGCCGGACGAGGAGCCTGCGGACTGGTGGATGTGGTGGCCGCGCGCGCGGATCTGGCCTCAGGCGCGGGCGGCGGCCCCAGGCGGTGGCGGACGCGCGAGGGCGACGCCGACCACTCGATGGAGCCTGCAGCGCGACCGCGGCCTGGGCTTGGGGCTGTCTCTTATACACATCTAGATGTGTATAAGAGACTTGATTAGGAGAACAAATGTACATGACTCAAAACTAAAGACGAGTCCACAAAAGATGATAGCCAATGGTGCCAAGAACTGCTTGGGCCCATCGGATCAGCCCAAGGACTGAAGGCTGGGTTGGCGTATAGCATTTTCTCACCCCATGATGCTAAGCTTCAACCAATGTTTATTCCATAAGACTTGAGGCTAAATATTTGAAGATTTAGCAAGTTGATCTCATGATAATAATAAAGAAACCAAAGCTTTGAAAGATTATCAGGATAGACCCACATGCAAGTCACCACAGGCATCTAGAAGATCGTCATGAAAAACTTGGCAACAAAGGCGAGCACGAGATGGCAGAAAGGAAAGAGGAGGCCGATCAGTCTGGACCCCCTGGTGATCAATCTAGGGTATTTCTTTTCTATCCTCGATTTCCCATTTGTGCCACATCCTCCTCAGGGTATAAATTCTTTGAAGAAAGAGGCCCCCGCGTCGCCCCCGTCTTGGCGACACGGTGGCGAACCCCAGCAGCCGCCGCCGGGCCCCTCCCTCCCTCCACCCCATACCTCGCCGCCGCCTGAGGAGGTCGCCGGAAGCCCGGCGGAGCCCAAGGATGGTGGCGGCGAGGAGCTTCGCCGGCGGCCGCGGCAGTCTTGCGTGGATCTGGGCGGGGCGGCGGCCGGCAGATGGAGGCGACCGTGGCGAGCTGCGGCAGGCCGGCGACGCCGGGCCGGACGAGGAGCCTGCGGACCGGGCTGCGGGCGCGGATCTGGCCTCAGGCGCGGGCGGCGGCCCCTGGATCTGGGGCGCCGTCGGGCGAACGCTCGGCCGACGCGTTGGGCGCGGCTCCGCGGTCCCTGCCGGCGGCGCGGGTGACTTCGTCGCGTCGCCCAGATCCGGCGCGTCGGCCGGCGCGACGTGGCTGGCCTGCTCGGAGCGCCTTCGGCTCGGCGTGCTCCCAGGCGCTGGCGCGGGGGCCTCCGTCGCAGCGACCGGATCTGGGGATCCGCGGCAGATGTGTGCGGGCGCTCCGGACGCCGGTGGCGGCCCTCTGTGGCTCGGCGCCCCTGCCCGCGCTCGGGCCGCTAGCGCGCGCCACGGTGGGCGCCTCCAGATCTATCTGATTCAGCGCCTTCGTTGCTTCGCGTCGCTCCCTACGGGAGCAATCTGGGCGAATTTCGCTAGCTGTCGTGCAGCCGCCTTCCCACGGGTTGGTGCCGTCCCTTTGCCGGCGGAACCTTGCTCCGGGTGGCGGTGTTCGTCGACGGTGGCCGGAGTGCGTCTTTTCTTGCGATGGCGGCGTCCTGTGGTTGTGCGAAGATGCTGGTGTCCTTCACGTGAGGGTGACTGTGGTGATGGTAGTGGCGGCGATCTGGGGGAAATCCTTGTCTGCCATGTTGTGCCGGACCGGTGGCTGCGATGTGTCTGTGACACACACCTTGTTGAAGGCGCTGCTGAAGTCGTTGGTCAGACCATCCCTGTTGCGCCCGTGGTTGATCAATAACTGGGTGAAAACCTAGCCTGGTTTCTTCAGGCCGGCGGCGGCAGTGCAGGCGCGTCGTCGAAGTTCTTGGTTGCCAAGACCGTGTGGACATTATGTTCGGTATTCAGCGCAGGGCGATGAAGGCATTGGATGGCGTAACAGTTCGGAGGTTGGTTTGTGGCATAACAGTTCGGATATTGGTTAGCAGTATCTGCACCAAGTCTTCGTGTTGTTGCCTTCGAAGAAGCATCAATGGTGGTCGGTGTCCAGCGTTTTCAGTTCTTTGTAAGGTCTGGTAAACGTGTTATAGCGATTTTGGTGGTCGTGTAGGACTACTTGACCCCATGATGTGATGTAATTTTCTTATTTCTGTTTGGCCGTAGCCGTTCTGGTCAAGGCCGGATAATATATTATCCATTATCTAAAAAAAATGCCTTCCTTTTGCATTGGCATTTGCATCCATTCATTGCAGAGAAACAGAGGAGTCCGAGGAAAACCTTTATGAAGAGATGAGGGTCGTGTAATTGTCTAGGGGTTAGCATAGGATAAACTCTCACCAATAGAGAAATGACCTTCCATCCACCTATATTTGTCCTGGGTAAGTTTGGACCCGAGACTAATACATTTAATCCCGGTTGGAGGCTTCAACCGGGATTAAAGGGTCTCAATCGTCCCGGGTGGTGGTTTCACCTGTCCTTGTTGGAGCCACCAACCGGGACTAAAAGTCACCCTTTTAGTCCTGGATGAAACCACCACCCGGGACTAAAGGGTGCTTCACGGCGTTACAATAAAGAGAAAGCATCCCACCTTCCATCACATGTACTTTTAGTCCCCGGCATGGGGACTGGGACTAGGAATCCGGGACTAAAAAGGGTTGGGGACCGGGACTAAAGTCCATTTCTCCAATAGTGTCTAGCCGATGTTGTCATCCTACGGAACGAACTACATCGGAGTTCTAGAGCTAGAATTAATAGGTCAAATATGTTATTCATGAGTTTCAATTAATTAGCTATTCATATACCTCATTTTATGATTTTTGATGTCTCAAATATGCTTATTCAATCTACGATCGATGTAGATTGTATAGGATGTTATTGTAGTCATGGTGATTAGAATTGTATGCCTGATCTATCGTAATAGTATGACGTGTTCCTTTTTGTTCATGCTCCTAGAACCTCTTGTGCAGGCATGATTCGGTGCTTAGTAGGTCGGTTAGTGTTTGAGAGTCGGGAGGTGGGGATTTAAAGATGTTTTGAATGAGAAACATATCTTGCTTGATATTATGTTCACAACTACAATATATGTACAATGTATGTAGTTCAAGATTGATCATCTCTTGCTCATATATGTTATGATTGTTTATGTTCATATTGTTATTCATGCATAGTTGATTCACTGTCAATTGCAACTTGAATCATGTTACTCAATAGCTAAAATAGTTCTTTGATTATTTGACTTTTGTTCTCCTAATCAAGCCTGTTTCCTACGGAAACAGAATATTCTCCTAAATGTAACATACACGCAAATATGACCTAATTATTCGATGTGATCAATAATAATAATGACATCCTTTTCATGATAATATCAAAGACAAACAGGGGGGAAACTCAATATAACTCAGCACCAAATTGGAATGTTTTATTTGGATTAGAACACCATTTCCTTTTTTTCAAGGCCATTTCCTCGTTTTTATGTCTTTTTTAGAGTGTTGTTGACTATAGTTGGTCGTGTTTTAGCAGTGCAACTGATGAAAAAGAGCAATTTCCCTAGAACTAAAATAAAGAAGTCTAAGGCCAGTCTCAGTAAGAGTTTCATGGACAATAAATCGAATGGCATGTCAGCATTTTTGATGATGTGGCATTGTATTAATGAAGAGAGAGGTGAAATGAGTTTCATAGTGATGAAACTTCACAAACACAAAATTTTGATAGTCTGGCATAAGAACATGCTAGGAAAAAAATATAAATTTTCGATGTGGGTCACTATAAAAGAGCTTGGTTTGTGCACAAATATAATTTGGAACTTGTTTTGGGAGTACTTGATGACAAGGACATCACTGGCTTAGATACGACCATATTAATGGCTTGCAAACCAAAGGTGAATCAATCCTATATCACAATTATTGTTGGTACATTCGATGAATTGATGCTGCGCCATGATGTGTGTTCATTCTCATTTTCAGAAATACATACGTGGATTAAAAAGAGTGCTAGACACATATGGAAGACATGGAGGACCAAAGAAGTTGATTGTGGACCAATTCTAAGTATTCCCACGTCCCCCATCAGGTTACCACGTCACATTGGCCTAAGGAAGGAAAGAGACCAAATCCAACACGTTTTGGAAAGTCTGGATTCGGACTGCAGGAAAGTGCTGACTTGTGACGGCCGCCACGACTTCATCCGGACTCCGTTTTGGGCGTTTAAGTACTTGATGGAAAGCTTATCAAGTCTGCTTTCATATGGATCCGGACTCACCTTCATATCTCCTCGGATGCGGCCGCCATCATCGATTTACTACAGACACCTTTTCTGCTCACGGTCCTGCGTCACCTTATTTTGGGCCAATGGGCCATGTATCAAGTTGGGTCCATTAGGGATGCGTCCTAGGGTTGTGGGACGACCCCCAGCAGGTCCTGGTCGTCCTCCACCCTCTCATATACCCCCATAGCCGCCACAAACAGATTGGGTTTTGTTTAGATCAAGTTTAGCCATTGCTACTTGCTTGTAAGCGCGCGTGCTGGTCCAGCCGCCCGTCTTCGAGTCTACGGAACCCCACTTCGTTGGTGATTGAGTTTGAAATTGAGACACTTCATTCCCATCTAGTAAATTCAGTACTTGTATCATACTTGTTCTTGCTAGTTCTTCGACTGCTTGCAGGAACGGGTGTCGCGCTCCACAAACCCCAAGGACTTACTCACAAATGCTAAGGGATGCCCAGCCTGAATCAGAACAGCACCAACTCCATGAGCACAAGCATCAGTCTCTATACAGAAGGGTTTTGAGAAATCAGGTGCTGCAAGGACTGGAGCAGAGCTGAGAGCTGATTTGAGAGCAGTGAAAGCCTCCTCATGATCTGGGGTCCACACAAACAAGGCATGCTTTTTAAGTAAAGAAGTCAGTGGCTTGGCTATCACAGCAAAATGGCGGACAAACTTGCGATAATAACCAGCAAGACCCAAGAATCCCCTTAGTTCCTTGGCATTAATTGGGGTTGGCCAATTGGTAATTGCAGTGACTTTGGTGTTATCAGTTGAGATGCCCTCAGCACTAATAGTCGGGCCGTGAACGTCGTCTCCTCCAATCGAGTTATCCCCCACGCCTCTCATCGAAAGATCGGGCACAAACTCTAGCGGGTTCACATCAGTTACCTAGACAGCTTGTGTCTTGCATGTGACCTAGGAAACAACAATTAATGAAACTATGCATTGAGAGAGGTGTTTCAACCTAGTTTCAAACACTTTTAGATGATGTGTCACTCTAGATAATTGTGTCCATAAAACTTCCATTAAGACTGGCCTAAGGCTCCTGTGCGAGTCGACCTTTTCTATATTTATTATTTAAGGCCTCATAAATCTCTTGAGAGGCCTTCGAACCGATCGGACAACACTCGACTTGTTGACAGAAAAAGAGAGCCGATGCCGGTCCCGATCCGTACAGAAGCCACGAGACGTTATGGAAATTTCTCTAGCCTTGTCGGTTCATTTTTTTTTACCCACCTAGGCGCAACTTTGAGTAGAGAGATCTGTGTAAATTCAAAGCATAATAATAAGGGTGTGAAGCACTCACAGAAATAGTAGTCATATAGCCAGTCGTGTTGCAACCGATGACGAAAATTTTGTTATCCCCTTGTGAGAACTGTTAGCAGCGGAACTACTACTTGGGGAAGAAGAAGAAGAGAAGGGAACAGGCTAGCAGGCAGGCGAGGAAGGATTGGATTAATCGACTTGTTGATACAATTTTTATGTCCTCTTTCTCTGTTCGCTCCCCTTAATACAGAGCGCTCGGCACACACATGAGACGCTCGGGATGTTGGGCCGAGTCGAGCGCCGAGGCCCAACAGTTGCTTCTTCTTCAACGCTTGACGCTGCAGCCTCATCCTTGGTACTGCAGAAGAGCCATTGGTAACATTCCCCCCTTGTAAAGAACCTGCTTGTCCCCAAGCAGGAGCAGCCGGAAATTGTTGACGAAGGGCTTCAAGATCTTCCCAAGTCGCCATAGAATTGGGCCACCCAGACCACTTGATCAACACTTGAGGCACTTGTAAAAGTCCTCGAGTGACAATTTTCTTGGACATGACCTTCTCAGGGAATTGGTAAGCAGAAGAAATGTCAGGTATGGACGACGATACCTGAGAAGCTGGTGGAATGGCCTTCTTCAATTGGGAAACATGAAAGACCGGGTGAACTGAAGAGGTTGCGGGCAATTCGAGTTTATAGGCTACTGAACCAAGCTTGCCAATGACCTTGAAGGGACCAAAATATTTGAAGGAGAGCTTCTGATTGGCCCTTGGAGCTAAGGAAGATTGAATCTAGGGTTGAAGCTTGACAAACACTGAATCACCCACTTGAAATACTCTCTCAGAACGACCTTTATCAGCTTGCCGCTTCATGCGCTGCTGAGCATGATTCAAATGCTGTTGCAACAAGTCTGAAATCAATTTCTTGTCTTGCATCCATTGAATCAGATCTGGAGAACTGTCAGGAGAGAGAATAGGCAGACCCACACTTTTAGGAGAATAGCCATATAATGCTTCAAATGGGGAACACCCAATGGCAGAATGGACAGCAGTATTATACCAATATTCTGCTGAGCTCAACCAATCCATCCACCTAGCACGGCAAGCATGCACAAAGCACCGGAGAAAAGTTTCCAGACATTGGTTGACCCTCTCAGTTTGGCCATCAGTTTGAGGGTGGTAGCTGGAACTCATACACAAGGTCACCTGCATTAGCTTAAACAAGTCTTGCCAAAAGTGACTAGTGAAAACCTTGTCTCTATCTGAAATGATTGACTCAGGAAGGCCATGCAATTTGTAAATATTGTCAAAGAACAGCTTGGCCACACTGTGAGCAGTAAAGGGGTGTGATAATGGGAGGAAGTGACTGTACTTGGTGAATTTATCAACTACTACCATGATACAATCCTTGTTCAAAGATTTGGGAAGACCCTCCACAAAGTCCATAGAAATAATTTGCCAAGCAGTAGTGGGGATAGGTAAGGGCTGAAGAAGACCAGGATACCTTGATCTGTCAGGTTTGGCCTGCTGGCAAATTTGGCATTGAGATACAAATTCCTTGACCATAGTCTTCATACCCTTCCATGCAAATAATTGCTTGAGGCGCCTGTAAGTGACTGAAAAACCTGAGTGGCCACCAGTAGGGGTATCATGCAAAGCTGAAATGACTTGCAGCTGGAGGGCTGAATTGGAACCCAACCAAATTTTGCCCTTGAACCTGAGAACACCTTCTTGCAAGGAAAAATGTGGTACTGCATCTGAGCAAACCAACAACTTAGAGATCATATCCTGAGCTTGAGTATCGTGGTGATAGCCTTCAATAATTGCAGAAGTCCAAGAAGGGACACAAGTAGAGATAGCAGATAACTGCATTGGAGGATGAGGGCGCCTAGACAGTGCGTCGGCAACTCGACTGTGAGCACTAGACTTGTATATAATTTTGTATTGCAACCCCAAGAGCTTGGTGAAAACTTTCTGTTGCCAAGGTGTATTCAGCCTTTGATCTGATAAATGTACAAGGCTTCGCTGGTCAGTGAAGATGTGAAATTCTCCATGCTGTAAATATGTTCTCCATTGCTCCACAGCAATTAAGATGGCCAGATACTCTTTTTCGTAGGTGGACAATCCCGAAGTTTTAGGCCCCAAGGACTTACTCACAAATGCTAAGGGATGCCCAGCCTGAATCAGAACAGCACCAACTCCATGAGCACAAGCATCAGTCTCTATACAGAAGGGTTTTGAGAAATCAGGTGCTGCAAGGACTGGAGCAGAGCTGAGAGCTGATTTGAGAGCAGTGAAAGCCTCCTCATGATCTGGGGTCCACACAAACAAGGCATGCTTTTTAAGTAAAGAAGTCAGTGGCTTGGCTATCACAGCAAAATGGCGGACAAACTTGCGATAATAACCAGCAAGACCCAAGAATCCCCTTAGTTCCTTGGCATTAATTGGGGTTGGCCAATTGGTAATTGCAGTGACTTTGGTGTTATCAGTTGAGATGCCCTCAGCACTAATGATATGACCGAGGTAAGCTATCTGTCATTGCGCGAAAGAGCACTTGGAGAGTTTAACTTGCCACTTGTCCTTTTGGAGGAGCTGCAGAACTGCTTTGAGGTGTGAAATATGTTCTTCAAATGTTGTGCTATAAATCAAGATGTCGTCAAAGAATACCAGCACACATTTGCGCAGAAGAGGTTTGAGAGTGCAGTTCATGGCGCCTTGAAAAGAAGCAGGGGCACCACACAAGCCGAAGGACATAACCTTGAATTCAAAGTGCCCAAAATAGTTTTATGTTCCTCTCCTGGTTTCATCCTAATCTGATGAAAGCCTGAGTTTAGATCCAGAGATGAAAACCAAGTTGCTCCAGCCAACTCGTCCACCAACTCATCAAAAATTGGTATAGGAAACTTCCTTCTGATAGTCAAGGCATTGAGGTACCTATAATCGACGCAAGGACGCCAAGACCCATCTTTCTTTCGCACCAGCAACAGAGGAGAAGAATAGGGGCTACTGCTGAGCTGAATTTGGCCTTTATCTAACATTTCCTGGACCTGACGTTCAATCTCATCTTTAAGAGCTGGAGGGTAGCAATAGGGTCTGATGTAGACTAGTTTTGCCCCAGGAACAAGTGTAATAGTGTGATCACAAGCTCTTGGTGGTGGCAAACCACAGACTGGAGCAAAAACAGATGCAAACTGGGAGAGCAGATTAGTAATTTCTGGTGGTCCCACTGGTGGTACTTCAGCAGAAGGAACCTGAGCATCCAAGCTGCAGATCTGCACAAGAAGGTCTGTAGGAGTACTGGAAACCTCTGCTGAATCAGAAAGAATTCCATGCAAAAGTACAGTAGAACCATCATATGGAATAGCCATCCACTTCAATTTCCAGTGTACTTTCATAGGACTGAAAGACTCTAACCAGTCCATGCCTAAAATAAGGTCATAATATTGCAAGGGAATCACCTTCAAATCAGACGAAAAATTACAACTCTGAATGGACCAGCTGCACTGAGGAATGATTGAAGAACACTGCAACACTCCACCATCAGCAACTTGTAGCCTGATGGCATTAGGGACAGCCACTACTCCTTGCAGTCTAGTAGCAAGCCTCTGACTAATAAAAGTATGTGAACTGCCTGAGTCCACCAAGATGATAACCGTGCTTAGAAGTTGTGAAACTTAGTCTTTCTAACTTTTTTAGTCCTTTTAGCTTTTATTCTTATCTTTTATGTTCCTCAATTTTGAGGCGTTGAGTCTAAGAACTCTCGTAACTTTTGGGTATATATATATCCACATATGGATATAAAGGCCGGATTTTATTCAATATCTAAAAAAATCTTATACAGATAAAGGCTCCAAAAGTGAATTGTTTGTGAAAATTACATCTGATCATTTTACAAGTTCTTGGATCAAGACTCAACGACCAAGTTGTTGTATGTTGGATACTATTTACTCATTTAGTGAACTGGTGTTATCCTAAATGTTTGATCGTACATAGTAACTGGTGTTATCTATAATGTGATTTGGAGAAACAATGGCCAGATAGATATATCATGTTTTGCTTATTAGTGGATTTATTAAGACCTTGATCTCATGGATGTTGCCCCACTATTCTTCTTTTATTTTCAATATAAAGAATGTTGTGTGATTGGGCCACAAAGAAATAATTCTTCTACAAAGTTTAATTCCTAAAGAAACTAAGAAACTAATTACGTCACATTTGTATTAGATAATGCAACAATACAATGACACAAACAGTTCATTTGCAAATTATTGCACAACTGAGCAATATGTATTGTAGATATAATATTTGTCATGTGGATGAAATATGATATACTTTACACGTCTAACGCCCTGATTCTAAGTCCATAGCAACTTTCTTTGCAATACTGAAAGCTTCTGTAGTAACAGCCGAGCTGACCATAGACATAGATGGCTCTCCAAGCAAGTTGTCCAACTCTTCAGAATTTTCATGTGCCCATGGATGTTGCATGACCTTCCGCAACCTCTCAAGCTTATCTGCAACCTCCTTCATTGATGGCCTATTCACACCACTCATTTCCAAACACTGCCTCGCTAATCCTGCAATCTCCTCGAGGTACTCCATATTCTCATTGTTATTGATTTGATCGTCTAGGATATCTTCAAGCTTGTTTTCCTTCATCGCATATAGAAACCTCATTGATAGACTCTTCTCGTGCTCAGGTCCTTCAAGGTTGAACGCCTTCTTTCGTGTCAGCAACTCTAGGAGAACAACTCCAAAGCTATATACATCACTTTTATCTGTTAATTGGCATGTTTGCATGTACTCCGGGTCAAGGTACCCACAAGTTCCTTGGACCAGTGTTACAAATTGTGATTTGTCGCTTGGTGCTAGGATGGATGCACCAAAATCGGAGACCTTTGCTGCGTAGTCACCATCCAAGAGGATATTTGTAGATTTGACATCACCGTGGAGGATTGGTGGAGAAGCACATGAATGAAGGTAAGCTAATGCCTCCGCAGACTCATAGGCAATCCGCAAGCGAGTGCCCAAGGAGATATGTCGGCCATGGTTACCATGAATTAGATCGAACAATGTACCATTTGGGATGAACTTATACACTAGCATGGGCACTTCAACTTCCAGGCAACAGCCCAAGATCTTGACAATGTTCTTGTGGTTGATTTGGGATAGGATTAGCATTTCCTTGCCGAATTCTTTCTTTTGTTGCTCATCAATTGTCATGCATCTTTTCACGGCTACTTCGACATCGGTCTTCAAAACTCCCTTGTAGACTTTTCCATGGCCTCCATGGCCAATGATTTGCTGCTCATCAAACCTGTGTGTGGCTTGCTGTAGTTCTTCTTCGGAGAAGATTCTGAAGGCAGCACCTTGTTGTGATTTCATTTCCTCAAATAGTAATAGGCCACCATGCTGTCGAAAATACTTTTCTTTGATGCGGTGTAGCTTTCGCCTCTCTCGGATTAAGTATGCACAAGTGGTGACTATCATAAGAACGACAAGTCCAACACTTCCACCTGCATATATGATTATACAAACTGATTACTTTCACCCCTGTCAATTACTGAAGTACCATATATATATACATCAAATGCTATCAGAAAGTGAACAAAATTAAAAGGGAAATAACAAGAGTGACGACTTCCTAATTGCAACCTACCAACAACTGGTGCCACCCAAACAGACTTCTGATTTTTCACGCAATTGCCATTGATCATATTTTCTCCTCGTGGGCATGAACAAGTGAAATTCCCCGGTATATTTTTGCATATTCCAGCGCACGGGTAAGTAACATTGTCTTGGCACTCATCAATATCTGAAAAATCGCAGAGCACTAATCCTGGTTAAAATCGATCATTCCATTTCTTTTCAATGAACAGGAGAACGTACCACAAGAGAAATAAGGAGCAGGATAACAATAATGGACATGAAGAGGAACCTGTGCAACCGCCATTGATGTATGGATTGCCTTTGTATCCGTCGGAGCACCTACAGAGGTAACCCGCCTCGTTGGTGACACAGTCGCTGTTGTTGCTGACACACGCATAGGGAGTAGCCTTGTTAGTTTCGGCTTCTTTACATGTATTCCGAGCTATCCCCCATTCCAGCACAACAGGTTTCAGCGAGTTGTCCGTGTCGTAGAACACCGTTGATGTGAGATAAGTGGTGCTGAAGTTGAAGGCTGCGGTTTCCATCACTGTGATATAGTTGCAAGGGGTTTGCCTCCATATCTGGCTGGTGTTGTATTGCTCGTTGAAAAAATTTTGGTACTTCTGCACACCTTTCGGTAGATCTGCTTGGCAGCAGCCTCCAGCTGTACTAGAGCATGAGCCGTTCTTGGGTGTTATGTCGCATGTTGAGGAGCAGCCGATTATGTACTGCGCTCATGATGGTTTGTTCGAAAAAAAAATGATGGATTGAACATGAATTAGCTATCTGCAGAGTTTGAACTTGTATATGGAGAACTGAATTGAAGAACATCGAGGTCGAGGTAGTAGACTACTTACAGAGTAGCTCCACATGTAGGCGAGACTATTGCACCCGATGACAATGACTTTTGTTATCCTCTGCCGATAAAACGTAAGGACTGTTGGTGAGCTCCAGCCATGAGTTGTTGTAGAGCATCCCGTTGGTGGTTTGGTCGTAGCACTGCCGAGAGATCCAAGTCTTGACCCAGGTCTTACCGTCGGGTACGGAGATCTTGATCACCTCCAAGCCGCCATGAAACATCTTGGTGGTGCCGTCCACGGTGGTGCAGTTGAGCACAAAGCCGCCGTGGATCGCGCACTGCGGGTCTAAGCCGTATGGGTACGGGACGTCGATTTCGCCGCACTTCGTTGAGCAGCCTGGTCCCCTCGCTGCCGGGGGGTCGTCCGCCGCTGCGGCGGTGAGAGCACACACGGCCGGAAGGCCAAGCAGAATCAGCCGTGAGAACTTCATCTCCATGGTAGATGTGTTGTCTGCTCCTTTAGTTGGGTGCCTGCGAGTGTATTATCGTTCTGGTTGTTGGCAGTAGACTATAAAGGCAGACTCTCAGGAGTCAGGATGTTGTGAACGCATGGCATTGGCCAAGAATGGACGACCCGTTCTTTTTAGCAATTTTCAACAGCCTTCCTGCTAGACGACCACAAGTGGTGCATTGACAATGTGTGGTCGTTCCGTGCATGCATCCTTCCATTGCCCGTAGCTCTCAAAGAGGCAGGTATCGGACGTTTCTTTAATCTCTCTCTCACTGAATGACAGAGGAAACTTGTAGTGCTTCAGAAACATGCGGCATTATCATTCTTCAGCCAATCAGCCCCCATCCTTATATAAAAAAATAGCCGCCTTATAAAAATCCCCCTTGACAAGCTGTACAATTTCTTTGACAGACAGATCATTTAGACTAACATTTTTTCAGATACATAGAGGAGACTGTTTAGTAATTAGTATATTATGGTAGAATACACTAAACGAATTGATCGTAGGATCAATTGGTAAGTTTTTTTTTAATGGAACATACCCGCCAGGGTTTGAGTCATCGACTCGGTACTAGTGTTGTATTTTTTTGAATTTATCTGGGGTTGAACCCTGGCGTTTGTAGTGTAGTGGAACATACCCGCGAGGTGTTTGTAGTACTTTGTTAATCTCGACATCTGCCAGTCCAGATCTCAAAGATGGTCATAAAGAACACTATGGAAGACATAGTCACGGTTATGGGGACGAGATGGCCCGATCTTCCGTCAGGTGAAGGATAATTCGTTTTAGGCCGAGGATATGATGTACTCGCTTCAAGTCAGCGACTCGAACCCCGCAATCTTAGCACCACGACTCCTCTGGTTATCAATCGTGTCACAACCCGGTTGACCTCGCCGAGAAGGCTAATCTCTGCCTGCGAAACGAAGAACACAAGCAAGAACTCGAAAGAACGCGGCTCAATCTGAAGTGACACTGCAGATGTATGATTAAGATCGAAAGTTGGGGTTCTACAAACCGATAGACGGCGAAACTGTTCTCGACAGGATAATCTAAGTCAAACCCGAGTCTAAACGACGGCGGCTACTGAGTTTATATAACCTAAAGGGGCGTGCTAGGGTTGGAGAGGCGCCCCCCTATGGGCTTCCATATGATACACGGCCCAAAGGCCAAAATACGACGACACAACACCGAGACAGATTCTGGACGTCAAATTATTTTGTCGATTCCCGATGACTCCGGACGAATTTTGAGGTGGGACCAGTGCCATTGGAAAGCTTATCTCCTTAGCTTTCCAAGCATATGTAGAACGTCAAATACCGAGCCCGTATGCGACCTAGGCGACCAATTTAGTGTGGACTTCTCCTGGACTTCGAGGTGGACTCGAACTTGAGTTTCTTTGGGCCTCCATCTCGGGGACTCGAATCGGATTAATCTTGGGCGTTCTTGTTGACTTGTAAAACCTTGTTGGTCTCCTTCTTCTCCACCCCATGCATCATTCATGTATATATGCATGCGTGTCATGTCCTCATCATCCTCCCCTTCTTGACGAAAAGCCGTCCTCGGCGTTGTTTGTGCTCTAAGATGGCCCTGCACAACACGAAGGAACACGAGATTGCGAAAAATATGGGAACTAAAAATATTGTGGGGAGTGACATGACCATACTTCCAATCTCCCAAAGTATCTTCTCCTATTGAGTTGTCGGCAAATGCGTCGGCTCCGTGACCGAAACGCACATGATCTTTTTTATCACTATCCTGCAAAAGATTAGCACTAACAAAACACAATGCAGGCAGAGATGGTTGGATAACCTCTATTGTCTTTTCAATGCAAGAAAAATCAGCACTAGCACACATAGGTAATAGCCAACAATGCCCCCCTTCTTGAAAGTGAACCCGATTCGTTATAGTAAAACTAGATAGACAATCTAGTTGATCACAATCTTGTAAATCAAAAGGAGATTTCAGATTTGCACAAATATAGACTCGATGCACCATATACTCTCCTTTATTATTATATTTGCCAATAACATGATATATATGCTTAGAAAACCATGGCAAATCAGCATGACCAAAAATGTTCTCTTCCAAATAACTCATATCACACAAATTATCAAATTCAATGTAACCCAAAGTATTCAAAGAAGACAACAATCTTCGCTCATCTTTTTCACTATCAATATAAAAAACATGTCTATTTTCAGCACAAGTGATCGATTCCAAAACATCGGCATCATGTTCATTCATTAACGGGTATATTGGAACAACAAAAGAATTATCATTTAGATCATTTTTATCACAAGGAGCATCCACCAAATCAGCATGTGACAAAGATAAATCAAAAGAAGATTTCACTAGTGGTTGCTCTATTGTAATAGGAGTAGTAGAAAAATTCAGTACGTCAAGAGAAACCTCACCTTTCAAAAGTGTAGCACCATGAGAATTACCTTGGCTGTCAATTTCAGCAGGAGCAGTAGGTGCATGGGAAGATGTAGGTGCTGAATTTTCATATGAGGATATGGATGCCACCAATTTTGCTATTATTTTATCTCAAGCTTATTCAAAATAATGACTGTCGAAACCTGTCATATTAGCCACAAAACAAAAAAACACACAAGTGTATATTGTCCTATTAGCTACTAGGATATAACAAGAAATAGAGTCACACACTCTCGAACATCTTACCAAGCTCTTACAAGTGTTCTTACCAAAGCAAGCAGTGGACGGTGCAACCGGTGGCTGGTTCGTGATACCTGTGAGGAGGTAGCACCTTCGCTGCACTGATCTGAAGTATGTATGTGGAGCTTGGCAGGTAAATATATGGTAACAAGGATTAACAATAATTCAATTCAGAAATTGCAAAACTGAAAATTAGTCCCAAGCTAGTCAATGTCACCGGTCTAAACTCGCCTTGGACCTAGTTCAAGCAAGTAACGATACAACTCAGCACAGGGACTAAAAAGATGCAAGCACTTCTGAATTTTTTTTTCTTCCGTCTTTTTCTTTCATTTTTTTTGGTGCAGCTTTTTCTTTTTTTAGCACCACTTTGCCTTCTTCTTTTGCTTATTTTTTACCAGATAGATATTTCTAGCGCAGGATCCTCAAAAGAAAACTTAATTTATATTCCTGGCCAAAGAAACTATCTCTTGCCTTCGCTCGAACGTAAATATCCTGGTCTCTTTTTTTTTCTTTTGGCCGCAAATTACACTTCCTTTTTACTCGATTTTATCACAAGAAGAAAAATGGATCTGCTATGCAACTTCTAGCAACTTGTGCAGCCAGCTAACAAAGCAATACCGGCTCAAATTAGACCTCGAACTTGTTGTAAACACAGCGAACACGACGACTCCACGAGGGACTAAAATTCAGAAAAGCAAACTGAAAAGAAAAATTGCGAGGCACAAAGGTTTATAGGACAGCGGAAACACGATAAACAAATATTTTTTGGGGCAATTTTCTAGAGTTTTAGGACGATGGAACAACTAAACTAGGGTAAGCCCGACGGTAATACCTGAGTCTCTGATTGTCCGGCCTAGGCAGGATAGGATGAAAAGCCCGACACACCGACCCAGCTGCAACGCCACTAGGGCCCTTTGTTGTGCCTCGGCAGTCTTAGCACCGGCAGCCGAGGATACGACACACCGATCTGACTACAACGCCACTAGGGCCTCCTGTTGCGCCTTAGCAATCTTAGCACCGCCCTCCGACGCACCCTCGAGGAAAGGCCCAATCGCCCCAAAAGACTAGTCTGATAGGGCAAGGGTGGCTCTCCCTTTAAGGTGGCTTCCTCCTCCCTAGCTAAGCAAGTTGGGATTATTCAGAGGCTCACACGGTCGCCGCCCGACTACAACTGGGCCTGGTCCATTTTATTGCGTCTTTTGCCAACGCGTAATAGTGGAGGAAGATGTCCTCATCATTCTCCCCTTCTTAACTAGGGCCCAGCTCTGATACCAAATGATGGGGACGGGATGGCCCGATCTTCCGTTAGGTGAAGGATAATTCGTTTTAGGCGGAGCGCAACACACCGATCCGGCTTCAAGTCAGCAAATTCGAACCCCGCAATCTTAGCACCACGACTCATCTGGTTATCAACCGTGTCACAACCCGGTTGACCTCGCCGAGAAGGCTAATCCTTGCCTGCGAAACGAAGAACACAAGCAAGAACTCGAAAGAACGCAGCTCTCAAATGAAGTGACACTGCAGATGTATGATTAAGATCGAAAGTTGGGGTTCTACAAACTGATAGACGGCGAAACTGTTCTCGACAGAATAATCTAAGCAAAACCCGAGTCTAAACGACGACGGCTACTGAGTTTATATAACCTAAAGGGGGCGTGCTAGGGTTGGAGAGGCGCCCCCTTATGGGCTTCCACATGATACACGGCCCAAAGGCCAAAATACGGCGACACAGCACCGAGACAGATTCTGTACTTCAACTTATTTTGTCGATTCCCGATGACTCCGGACGAATTTTGAGGTGGGACCGGTGCCATTGGAAAGCTTATCTCCTTAGCTTTCCAAGCATATGTAGAACGTCAAATACCGAGCCCGTATGCGACCTGGGCGACCAATTTAGTGTAGGTTTCTCCTGGACTCCGAGGTGGACTCGAACTTGAGTTTCTTTGGGCTTCCATCTTGAGGACTCGAATCGGATTAATCTTGGGCCTTCTTGTTGACTTGTAAAACCTTGTTGGTCTCCTTCTTCTCCACCCCATGCACCATTCATGTATATATGCATGCATGTCATGTCCTCATCACACGGGGTCTTGTTTCCACCAACTGATATGTAAGGTTGTAACTTTAAAACCCATCAAATCCGTCTAGCTTAAGCAATGAAGCCGATCAACCTCCCACCATTGACGTCATTCACTATTTTTTAAAACTATTCAACAATATGCTAATCTTTTCGATATTTTGGATAGATTAATTTAACATTAGGTGTCTCCCATCCAGTTTTTGCAAGGAAAAAAACTATTTTTTTTTTGAGGAGAAGGAAAAAAACTACTCGAAGCCGTATTGGAGTTCCGCAGATTTGATTAGTCGTGGGCTGACCCGGAAAGTTTAGCAGCCCAAAGAAACAAAATTGATGTAGCGTAGCATTTTCTCAGCCTAGAAGCCCATCTTGTAGCGGGCTACACATTGGAGCCTTTCCTCCTTTTGCTGGCCTCTGCCGCGCGCTTCAATCCAGCCCACTCGGAGCCCAACTGGCGCCACTCTCCCTCTCCAACACCACCACCATCCCAGCTTTTTCCTCCTCCCCACCCCACCGCATCGCTCGCCGCGCCGCCGCTCCTAAACCCCAGACGCAAACCCCGCTCATCTCTCCCGCGCCGCCAACGCCTCCTCCCGCGCCGCCAACGCCTCCTCCCGCGCCGGCGCCGCTACGAGAGGCAGAAGCAGCTGCACGCGTGCGAGAGGGAGGTGGGATGGGAGGCGGGCGGAAGCGCGGGCGCACGCAGCGCCGCCACTTCAAGCAGGGCCGCGAGAACGTCTGGAAGCACAACCCCCAGCGCACTCCCGCCGGCGAAGGAGGCGAGGGGCGCGAGGGGAATCCCTCGTGGCAGCCCTTCGCCACCGAGAACCCGGCCTTCGAGGAGTACTACAAGGTACTGCCGCTTGGTTCAGATCATGCTTTGCTTCCTATTACGATTAAGTGATTTGGTGCCTATCTAGCTTTTGATGGTTGCCAGATGGTGGTGGGATACCCCTGGGCGTTATCTATGTGCTTGTTTTGGATGGGGATTCAGGGCTCGCTCTTCATGTAGACATGTAGTTAGTCGCAGGCTAGCAGCTACGCGAGTCTACCGCAGTTTGTAATGTTATAAGCTCTGCTCTTACCTTATGTTAAATAGTCAGGTTCCTTAGCTTGTTGTGATTTCTATAGGCTTTTAGCTTCTCAGTTGGATGTAGAATCTCATAGAAGCTTTGGATTGGGATTATGGGCAACCCTATTGAATTTGGCACATGTATTGTCTTGCAGGCGCAGCAAATTGTTCCTGAGGAAGAGTGGGATGATTTCATGAGTATGCTCCGGAAGCCATTGCCTTCCACTTTTAGGATTAATGCGAGGTAATGCGTCTCTCTGAAGCATGAAAGTGGGTACATAAGTTATGCTTGATTAGTTGTTTTGACTAAGGCTGAATGGCAAAGCACTTTGCTTATGAACCGATATCAGATATCACACCGTTCGTTACTGCTGCATGGAAATGTATGCATTGTATGCGGTACTTTTCTGTGACTATATATTGACATTAGCTTGCACTTCTGCTTGAAATCACCAATTCAAATTCAACAATTTCCTGGTGATTCTGGTCTATTCAGTTCCTTGTTCACTTGTTCAGGTTGTAAGATCATCTGTGTCTGCTAAACTGTGAAAAATATACATACTGCCTTATCCTTGTCACTCCCTGTTGAGATATACAGGTTGCAAGTTGTCACGTCCCGCTTAAGAACCTTTATTGTTGCGGGAAGGTATTATTTATTGAGCAAAGCTTCCTTACTCTTGAAAGTGGAACCAGATTCTCATGATCTTAATTCAAATAAGTTGATGTTGTATATTCTGTTTGCAAGTGTATTGAGCAATTGTTGGTCTTAATTCAATCATGTAGATAAAACTGCTTTGTTTAATGGATTTTGGACTTGGTCCCCATGTTACTTTAGACCCTTTTCCTATTATTTTTATGAAGGATTATACTATCTGTGTTCTGTTCGGTGTGTTAAAGTTTTCTTTGCTTTCTCAGCTGTCAGTTTTTTCAAGATATCTGCTCACAACTGGAAAATGACTTCAGAAAATCATTAGAGACTGAGGTGGCTTTCAAAACTCACGCATAAGTTTAAGAATTAGTTCTTTTAACACTATCTATTTTGTAATCCTTTTTTCTTGTCATGACACAGGTAAGCGATGAGCATGAAGAAGATGCTATCCGGCCTTTGCCTTGGTACCCTGGTAATCTTGCATGGCACTTGAACTTTTCTCGAATGCAACTGAGGAGAAACCAGGCACTTGAGAGGTAAACAGAATAACAGATGCTGCTTGATGTTTATTTTGATAGAATCTTCTCAAGTGGTAGAATGTAGTAGTCACTTAGAACTTGTTAAACATGTTGAAGTTTCTTGTAAGAGTTTAGAGGTGCTAACTGAAAATAAGTACATGACTACATACTGTAGATCTTTTTTGTGATGCCTTGGATTCCATATGTATTGGCTGTGTATTCATGTGCAAGTAAATAAGGCCATTATATAAACCAAAGAAAGGCTTCTAACCATTGTTACACCTAACACTTTGTTGTCATTGCAACATTGAAAGAGTGTAGCCCATTTTAATAATCTTATTTCAGTGATTTAACTGCTAATTCAACATTGATTTTTTTCTCGCTCTAGTTTTCATGAATTCTTGAAGCGAGAGAATGAAGTTGGCAACATAACTAGGCAAGAGGCTGTCAGTATGGTGGGTTCCTGATTTTTACTTCATAGATGGGCTGTATTATGAATGATGCTTTACATATTTCAGTGATATCTGTTGTTGTTGCAGGTCCCACCATTGTTTCTGAATGTGCAACCTGACCATCATATTCTTGACAGTATGTTATTTATCATCCTTGTTCATTGGTTCACGTATTTTGCATGCACTTCCTGTTTGACTACTGGCTACTTTTCCTGTTTATAAGGTTTGCGGTCTAGATATTCGGCAAACATGTTTGTCCAATTATATAATTTTAAAATTACTGTTTTTTTTCTACTCATTAGTAAACCGGTCAACAGAGTAAGAAAGAAAAAAAATGAATTTTCACTACAGCTTGTGTCTGTAAACTAGCCTATTCTCTTATTTAAGCTGAGCCTTTTCTGTTAGCCTAGCTTGCTTACTTTTTGTGGAGTTTGAGGTTAAATCTATGGCAAACAGTTTCCACTTGGTTGTAGTATTCAGCTTTTTTAGACTAATGATTTTTCTAACCGCAGTCTCATGAATTTTGTTATCTATGCAGTGTGTGCTGCTCCAGGATCTAAAACTTTCCAGTTACTAGAGATGATTCACCAGTCAACTAAGCCTGGACTGCTTCCAAATGCCCTGGTGTGTTTTAATATCTACCACATGTACCTGATGTACTTATACTCTTTTATTTTGCTTCTATTGATTTTCAGAAATGAAGATATTGATTATGTCATCAGTTCTCTTACCTGATGCTTCCCACATGTAATCAGGTGGTAGCTAATGATGTTGATGTGCAAAGATGCAATCTTCTTATTCATCAGACAAAGAGAATGTGCACAGCCAACCTGATTGTGACAAATCATGAAGCACAAAACTTTCCTGGTTGTAGTCTTGCAAAGTTCTGTTCAGAAACGTGTATGGATGAGTCCAAACTGCAGAGATTGGAGTTTGACCGCGTGCTTTGCGATGTGCCTTGTAGTGGTGATGGGACTGCCCGTAAAGCTCCTGATATCTGGAGGAAGTGGTAAATACTGACTCATTTATTGTTTTTGCTACTGTGTTTTCTTAGTTTCTTATCTACTGGATTGACTCTTCAGGAATGCTGGTATGGGGAATGGACTTCATCGTCTGCAAGTAGAAATTGCTATGCGTGGTAAGGAAACTAAGGATTAAAACATGCTTGGAGCATTTCATGATTCATTGTTGAACTCTTTAAGTTGTTTCATTATTATGCTAGAATTTTGTTTTGTGAATTTTTTTTTAACATTCTGAAGTCACCTTTGCAGTATTGAACAGATCTCCTTGCACAGGTGAACTGTTTTCATGTTCTTTGATTATGAATTAGGTCCTTGCAGTTGTGGTTCTACATTAAATATTTCATGAATTTGATTGCAGTTGCCAATTGGATTGTTTCATAATCAATTATGTATTTTAGAAACTGATATTAAATTATACTTCTGTCCTTTTCCAATTATAATGGGTAGATGATATGTTATTTGCACTGTAAGGATTAGTTAATCATAAGATTAGGTTTGTATGTTTGACAATTTGTTGCTTGTTCAGGTATGGGTTTGCTTAAAGTGGGAGGGAGGATGGTTTATTCAACATGTTCAATGAACCCTGTTGAAAATGAAGCTGTAGTTGCTGAGGTATTTTCTATACTTGATTTTAACTGTCAACTTTACTGTATAGTGTTTGGTTTGGTCAAATCTTCTATTGTTTTTGTTGCACTTTCATGGTCTATTATTATCTTAAAAAATATTGTTCAGAGCATAGCAAAATTGTTTTTTTGAGAAACGCTTAGAGATTTGACCAACATGACATGCTCCTTTCTTTTTTAAGTGTATATTGCTTTTGTAGTTTGCTTATATATAGTTTCTCTCAATCTGTCTTTTTGTGCATTGCTGTAACATCAACGATGTTCTGCTTAACTCATAGATTCTACGGAGATGTGGGGACTCTGTTGAACTTCTTGATGTTTCTAATGAGCTACCTGAATTAACCCGTCGTCCTGGACTTAACACCTGGAAGGTTAGTATACATGTTATTAAAACCATTCATATTTTCTTTATTATATAGTTATATACTATGTTTTTACCCATTGGTTGCCTAGTTTCATGATTAAATGTGGTTTCCTGCAAACCTAGGATTTGCTATCCTTTGTGGAAGCAAATGCATTCAGAAAACCTTTGATGATGACACCGAGCTGGTGAACCTCGTTTGTCATTCAGTAGTGTGCAGTGCATCATGCTGGTGCATTTCCAGGTGAAAAAAAAAATGGAACACATGCCAGTACATGTATGGCGCCACTGGCTGATAACATAGTGCTTCATGGCATTGCCTATTTGTCTTATTAGCACCTTGTTGCATACTGACATTGATCAACACTTAGTACTTTGGATAAAGAGGAAACAAACTTGCATTTTCATCACTTTCTGCTTAACTGTTCTGTTCATTTATTTTCATTTGTTATTTCCAGTAGGTTTTTACACCTGAAAATAGTAGTGGAAGAATGTGCTGATTTTTTTTAATATTCTTTGGGAAAATAATTAGGTTTTATTGTAGCTTTTCCAAAGAACTATTTGGTGTAGCAACGTGTGTTTCACCTTGACTGTTTACATTTGACTTGTATTTTTTTCATTCCTAGACTTCCATTTCAGTTGGTGTCCATGATTCAGTCACAATTCAATATTCTGGGACCTCCATAAAATTTGATAACTTAAGGTAGAATAAGATTTATTCCTCTCCCCTCAGTAGTTTGAGTGTTGCAGGTACGTGATAGAGGTTCTTGGTTTGGTGTTCATGAAGATGTTCCCCGCTACAGAAAGAGTGTGATATCACCAAGCATGTTTCCCTCTGGTAAAGGCAGCAAGGATGTTGATGTCAACACAGATGTAGTTGATGCAGACATGAAGGATTCAACAGACATGGGAGAGGGAGAACAGGAAACAAATATAGCAATCGATGACAACAATAACAGTGACAATCCGCAAACTGAAGAGAAAACTGAAGTTTCTGAATCTGGTGAAGCTCCAACTAGATATAAAAAGTTAAATTCTACTTCCGCCCGTACAGAACATTCAGATTACCCGCTGCATCGCTGCATGAGGATTGTTCCTCATGACCAGAACAGTGGGGCATTTTTCATTGCAGTGCTTCATAAACTCTCTCCTCTGAACGGTAATGTTCTTCCACATTAAATTATTCTGCATATTTCATCGTTTATTGCATCAAATCCCATATACATTACAGTTACTGCTTCCTAGTGCTGAAACATGGTATATTGCACCTTTTCAGAGTACCATGTGGTAGATGGGGTAAAAAGTGAGCACAACAGCACAAAAGACAATACTGGGAAACTTGAGAAAGTTTTAGGATCAGATAAGGTATCATCTGAAGAAAATGTTGTGCACCAGCAAGTTGATGATACAAATGTCCTCGGTGGAGAACAAAATGGAGACATGGATAGCAAAAGTTCAAAAGATAAGAACTCTGAGGATGCTAAGGTAATTAATGAGGCAGATAAAGGTCAAGCAGGAACAAGAGATAGGAGGAGGCAGCATAACCAATGCAGGTGGAGAGGGGTTGACCCTGTGATATTTTTTAAAGATGAAGTGACAGTCAAAAGTATAATATCTTTCTATGGTATCAAGGATTCATTTCCACTTGAAGGTCATCTTGTGACTAGGAATCCTGATACTAGTCATGTTAAGAGAATATACTATGTGTCAAAATCTGTTCAAGATGTTTTGGAGCTCAACATAAAAGTTGGCGAGCGGCTTAAGATCACCTCACTTGGCCTAAAAATATTTGTAGGTGTTCAATTAATCTCTGTTCTTTATCAGCTTAAGCTATTATCAGAAGCCAACATTTTAAGATTAACTCGGTGATTCTCTTCTATTATTGCACTCTTTCAGGAAAGACAGTCATCAAAGGATGGCTCGCCATGCACATTTAGGTTGTCATCGGAGGGATTGCCACTCCTGCTTCCATACATCACAAAACAGATTCTATATGCATCAGCCATTGACTTCCAGCATCTTCTACAGTACAGGACTATTAAGTTTCCTGATTTTGTGGATGCAAAATTTGGTGAGGAAGCTTCAGCTTTACTTCCTGGTTGCTGTGTTGTAGTATTACGTGAAGGTAAGAAATTCCTTTTGGTAGCTTGAAAGAGAACTCAAAACTTGATGAAAGCTAAATGATGATGATGACTGAACATCTTTCTTAAACTTTCAGGTCATCAGGATATAGGATCCATAGCCACAGATCCTTCTGCAATCGCCATTGTTTGCTGGAAGGGAAAGACCAATTTGTGTTTAATGGTATCTCCACTGGATGGGAAGGAGTTGCTCGAGAGGATTTCATTACGTTTTGGGCTCGAAATCCCTAAATTGGATAAAGAGAAACCCAACCAGGAGATTGCTGGATCAGATGAGCAGCATGATTGTGCCACTGAGGCGGACGATGAAGAATGTTTACCTGAAAGCAAAGTATCCGACATGGAAATTCCAGATGCTGAGGCCGAGTAGCTTTTGTTTGATGCTACGTAAGACAAAGCAAAGCATCCGATATTACACAAGGTGCAGCAGTATCCCCTTAGTTGGGCTACTATTTTTAGTCACTTAGGTTGGTGTTTGGTAATTGGTACTGAGCTGGCAGTTTTATTTCTTGCATTTATACCTATTCTTCATGTATGAATTATAATGCTAAAGGAGAGGTTATCGCCCACACAGGAACAACAGCACATGGCATGATACAACACCTAGTAATCATCGGGTGAATTCCTTCCCTGTAACTTTAAGCTTGTATCCTGTCGATTTTCTTCTTTGAGCGGATATATTACAACGATTTTGAAACGTTACTCTTAACATGGAATCTAGTAAAGTTTGAGACTTTTTTTGAGACATCTTGCATGCATAGAGTTTCATTCTGAATGCGGAGTTGAAGTTTCCCGAGGCTGACGACGCCGATGACTGCTTGTGGCGGTCTTGTTGAGCACCAGTTTACTGGGCGAACAAGATCGTCGTGCCCCATCCACCAGCTGGTCTAAGCATATTGGTGGCCATTATCTCCGTTGTTAACACAGGGAAACACGTGCTTAGAAATCTCTTGCATGGTAGACTGGCAGATGGAGTACAAATTGAATGATCAAAGGAATTGATCAAATGGTTGGACCTGTAGTTCCTGTGCGGGTGGACCTAGTGAACTCCAAAGTCAAGCCGGTTCTCAAAGTCTGAGCGATAGGTTCAGGATCTGCTCCACAGACGGAACTTGGTCTCCGCGTCTGGCACCGACCCAGGGAAATCGTCACGGTTTACCTTCCCAGGAACGCAAGAAATCAGCGCCTATACGTACGCTCAAGTCGTCGCATGTTGAAGGAAGCAACTAGTAAGGAATAGACGGCATGGAGCACGCGATGCAGACCAGACGGGAAGATGTCCTCCGTGCACGACCGAAACACAGCACCGACGACGTAGGTGTTAACTAGGCACTCACAATACAAACATGCGAGCCTTATCTGAGACACCTTCGAGAGAGTGAGAAACCAGATTTTAAGGTTGACGAAGTCACCACAATCGTCTATCGTCTACAACTAAAAAATATAACGCTAGTTAAATCTAAAAATAATTTTTGTAAAAGACTCGTACCGAGCTGAGGACTCAAATCTGGATAAATAAATCCACCGCAAAAGTTTTGCCAGCTAAACTACGCTTAGGCCTTGTTTAGATGTTAGAATTGGGAGGGTGAATTTGGGAGTATGATGTCACTTCGTAATCATTGCGCCACTGTAGCATTTCATTTGTATTTGTGGAAAATTGTTCAAAAATTGATTAATTAGGCTCAAAATGTTCGTCTCGTAGAGTACAACAAAACTATGTAATTAGTTTTTGATTTCATCTATATTTAATACTCCATGCATGTTATGACATTTTGATGTAATGGGGAATCTTTTTTTTGCATAGTAAATTTGGGAGTGGAATTTGGGATCTAAACATGGCCTTAGTTTGCGTCATCTGGCTCGCATTAAAATTTCGAGAACATGGAAATGGTCAGATGTGTTACGATTTTAGCACGGCAGTTCATCACGTGCTTGGTGGGTCATCTAAGCAATTGAATGGAATTAACTTGATTATCCTATTTTATTCCTACGATCCCTTTTATTTTTATTTTTTTGTATAAAAGGAATACCCCTTTTGTTTATCTAGGACGATCTCAGAATTGCCTGCAGCTTGACGTGAACCGGCGGATCATGGATGGGACCCTGACCTGCAGTTCGGGGAAGCTCGCGTGATGCCGCGAGCAGAAGGTCACCGGAGTTAGGCCCCTAGCTTTTTGCGTTGATGTTGCAGGATACACGTACGTAGGTCTGGAGGACTGTCTACGCTGCGAAAAATTCGCCGTCCTGACGTCCAACAGACCTGCTTCATACGCTTGTTTGGTACGCATCACCTCATTGTCCTGATGGGCAGCAGCAACAGTATAGTTTCAGCAAGACGTTCAACGAGTGTGGTTGTTATTACTTTATGTCAGCACTTGTTTGTTGAGGAAACAAAGACTTTATTTCAGTGAGGTGGAGTTTATCATATGAATGCGAACAGAATACTCCCATACTAGAAGCTAGACCTCAGACAAATTAAACTGGTCACATATTATATCTGCTGCTTCTACAATATGCTAACCTATTTTTTCACTGGTGTCATTTCCGGGGAAAAGAACGTTGAAGTCGATCGTCGATCGGAGACGACCAATCGGCAAATTTTGCGTGCATGTCTCGTGCGACTCTGGGTTTGTTAATGATTATTTTGTGCTACAAGTAGATCTTTAGTTTGAAAATGTTGAGCAGAGTACCTCCTTTTCAAACGATGCCGAGGGTTTAGATCTCCATAGGACGGTGACGAAGTCATGTTTCAAACTGTTGCCGGAGACGCTGGATCACTTCAAAATTTGAAGCCTTCCAACAAAAAGGCTACGACGGAGTACTACTGTGTCCTGAAAGAAAGGTACCAACTAGCCAGTATTGGAAATGTGAACGTGTGTCAATGTCATATGTGGCTCAGAATCGAACTTGACCACGCTACCTTAACCTTATTGTTCATTCAGATATATAGACACAGCATTATGGTTATCCATTATCATACACGCTATTTCTTTTGAAGCGGCATTATTATACACGCTATGAGCTGTAACGATTAGCTCGTCTAAATTGCATATATAGCAACTGCACATGTAGAATCACAGTCGCTCTATTAAATGACAAAAATTACAACTGGTAATGAACCAAGATGCGGTGTATAATCAGGGCTTGCTATATATTTGCAGATATACTTCATCCATATAACAAAAAAAATGTTTTAGCATTCAAATTTTATCTAAAAAAGAATGATATTCTGGAATTTAAATCTCATCCATGTAAGATCTGGCGTGTTAATGTCCTTCATACATATATGATTCAAAGGAAACAAATTTTCTGTATTTTCTATATGCAAAGTCAACTAACTATGAACATATGCGTCTTTTAAATCCACCCTTAATCTGTTCGAAAAATCCCATAGCATCATTCTTTTTTGGAACAAATAGAGCATACATTTGTTTTTTAAGTCAATAGACATATATATAGTAATTTCCAACTTGCACTTAAGTATGAAACTTTGCCTGAGCAAACAAAGTAGCCTTTGCCATTTGAGGATGTACGTATACATGCATGCATACGCACACTCCTTCCAACCCAAATACAAGCATTTTATTTTTTTTTCCTAAGTCAACCATCTATAGCTTGAATATAAGCTTATAGAAAAGAATAACAATATTTACAATATAAACTATTATCATTGGATCCATTATGGAATACATTTTCATAATGTAGTTCTTTGATATGGTAATAAATGATGATACTCTTCTATATAAATGATGATACTTGTATAGTATGTCTTGGACAGCATTTTCTGATAGAGTACATTGCAAATTGAGTAAAATACATAAATAGCCATTGTATTTGTCTTCCTGTTTCAGTTTAGTCATTGTACTCAGGAAAGCGTAAATGGTGGCCACTAAACTCGCTCAACTACACTGATATGGTCATTAGATCCTTAATCATACTAATGCAGATGGCATTTACTTAATTTGGGCAATCCATCAAAAGTTAGTGAGGGGTTAGAAACATTAAAGTATATACAAGATTAGTAATGAGATAATATAAATCATTAGACATTTTTCCTCAAAAGGAATCGGAATAAGGACTTGAAATTGGTGGAAATGATCAAGTAGTACTTTATTCAGATCCCAGTCTAAAGTATGTTCCCATTCACTTATTAAAGATTCTTTTTTAAATGTAAACAGTATAATATGCAAATCGTGCATATGTGCACTGTCATTTTTATATAAAAAAGGTTTCAAGTCAAGTGTGTCATTTATCTAGATATAGCATAGTATAAAAAGCCAACTTTTAACTTCTCTATACTATAATTTGCAAGAGTAAAATACATGTATGGCCATTGTACTTGTCTTCTTATTTCAGTTTTGCCATTGTACTCTGAAAAGTGTAAATTGCAGCCATTAAACTTATCTGGCTGTACCGATATGACCATGGGACTTATAATTCTACGTATTTGTACATGTATGATGTGTTGTATGGATGGTAAAAAATCACAGCAACAATATTTCATTTCATCATGTTATCTTTTATATTTATACACCTTTGCGGCACTAGTTCTTCCAACTACAACAACTATCTACAGTCTATTCTACTTATTCCGCCCATCTATGTGCTAACAAATCATCTATAGAGCCCCTTTTACATATCGGTACAGCCAGATAAGTTTAATGGCTGCAATTTACACTTTTCAGAGTACAATGGCCAAACTGAAATAAGAAGACAAGTACAATGGCCATACATGTATTTTACTCTTGCAAATTATAGTATAGAGAAGTTAAAAGTTGGCTTTTTATACTATGCTATATCTAGATAAATGACACACTTGACTTGAAACCTTTTTTATATAAAAATGACAGTGCACATATGCACGATTTGCATATTATACTGTTTACATTTAAAAAAGAATCTTTAATAAGTGAATGGGAACATACTTTAGACTGGGATCTGAATAAAGTACTACTTGATCATTCCACCAATTTCAAGTCCTTATTCTGATTCCTTTTGAGGAAAAATGTCTAATGATTTAGATTATCTCATTACTAATCTTGTATATACTTTAATGTTTCTAACCCCTCACTAACTTTTGATGGATTGACTTATGGTTATAAGTTATCAGTGGAATTCCATATTGTGAATCCTTTATTCTTGCCCGCTTCAAGATATGATGACTAATCAAACAATCTCAACCTTGGGGTAAAGAGTTTACAATGCTTATGTTTACTTAAACTTTTTTTGTACCTAGGAAGTGGGATTAGTCTACGTAGGAAATGAGATTAGTCTATTTACTTCTTAAACAACTCTACTTACGTATAAAATTGAGTTTCAAATTAAGAATTAAGAGTAATAAGAAATGAAAATGAATTTTTTAAAAAATAATAGACATAATAAAGAGGAATCTTAAAATACTTGGTATTAATTAGAGCTATTCGTTTCGAGAAATCGGATGGTGCAAACAAAGAGAGTACCTAGAGATACCTAAATAGAGGTATCGTATCAAATTTGTGGGACTAGATACCAAAAATAGTGGGACCAATTAACATTGATTTACAGCACGTACTTTCATGTACTTATGGGTACCTCTTCGAACATTGTAAAACAACTCAAAAATAAAAGGCAGGTGGCGAAGAAAATACATCTGAAGAAAATTGGTTTCTTCTTTGCAGACGGCGAGGTCTATGCTTGCATATGCGCACAATATGTACGTGGCTTTGCCGATGGCATCGTGGTGCGCGTGCATGTTGTCCTGATGATGATCAACTGCCTTGTTGCTAACTTCCTATACACGTAAACAAATTCCAATTTACATCACGTTGATATTCCAGAACTATTAGTTACGGATCGGAGTAGTTCATCATCAGGATTCGTGAACTAGGACACGTTATGCGCGTGTTGTCCCGTCAAAACTGAAAATGTCAAGGGCGCATATTCATAATCCTAGTATATTCAAACGAAGTTAGGTTTAAATAGTTTTTTCTATTAGTTGATCGTACACTGCATGCAGGTCATAAAATTAATGAACTGAGAGTCGGTGTATGAAAGCGGAGTAAGTTTGTAGATGCCCGCAATCTGAACAATCATATGTGATGTGAGTGCAGAGAAGCCATGGTCGTGCGTTTTTCTCATCATCCAGCTGGATGAACAGGTACAATAAATTAATTCTCAGTCGTAATCAGTGAAGTGTATCGTATTATTCCTACTGGAAAATGACTTGACATGCATGACAACTTTGTTAGTACTACTGCATTATTGATTGACTAGGATGCATAAGCAGTTAAGTTAACCTTTTTATTTTGATATGTTCACCTTCTTTCTTGGGAGCACGTACAGTAGTGCAGTTTGCTGCGATCAATGTACTTATTCTTTTTTTTTCTCGTGTTACTGTCTCGAAATCACAGTAGAATATTTACGCAAACAAAAAGTCTGATGAACTCATGTCATGTAGCTGGGAAGACAAGATGGCACATCAGCGTAGACACTGTTACTATACGATACAACCAATTCATTACTGTGTCTTTTGAAAGATTAATAATTAGGAAGTTTGCTAGGAACATGGGTTGGTACTCCATAATATGTATGTCATCCTGAATAAAGGTGACAGCTGACAACAGACTAAGAGATAATCTGCAGGCCGTCCCGCGCGCCGCTGACACGCAAGAAATTTCGAACTAATGTTCTGGCGAGAATTCTTCCGAATGCTTCCAAATTTGGTCAAGTCTGTTCAAGCTATACGCCTATACGCGTCTCTTCCCTTGGCAGCTTGCTGCAGATTTCTACTAGTGTGATTCACATGTTAAAGAAATGATGATAATAACGTACTGAAGACCGCTAAGAAGTCAAACAAATGTTTGGCACCATTAGAAATTAGTTAATGAACTGATCGCCCCTGTACTCTACTTGGACATACCTGTACATGTGTCTGCACTCGGCCCTTTTCTTCTGTAGCAATTTCTTGTGCATGAATAATGTGTAGGACACTCAAGAAAACGGATCGGAAAGGAGAGGAGAATGCTAAAAAAATACATAACATAACAAATCTCGATTTGCACGTGGATTTTTTTGGGTCCAAACATTCTACGAAGACAAATGTCGCCCTTCATAAATGATTTCCGTGTGTGCTGGCTGGCAGCCTGGAGCTGAAGCTGAGCTTACCCGCTTGCGTAACCTGCTCGAGAGAATATTGCTTGATAGATACGGAACATCTGATATATTGATAGAGATTCCACAGTCTGTTATGTCCCTTGTTTAGATGGTCTGGCAAGGTGTGGGTATATCACTGTGTTTAGTTTCCAAAATTCCACCCAAAATTTCACTATGCAAAAAGTCTCGTCACATTACATCAAAATATCGACACATGTATGGGGCATTAAATATAGGTAAATAAAAAAATAGTTGTATAGTTTTGATGTACACGACGAGACGAATCTTTTGAGCCTAGTTAGGTAATGGTAGGACAACAATTACCATAAACAAACGAAAAATGTTACAGTACGTTGCAGTGTTCGATGTGACTTTTATACCGCCCTTTTGGCCGGATAAACACAGAACTCGGGAACATCTGCTCCTCCACTACGGCCACGCTATAGCAATGTGGGCTGCGGTAGGGGCTCCACGCACCCCAACTCATACACATTCAGCATCTAGCTCTAGAAGAGCAATGATCTGTGGAACTATGCAGTCAGTAACTCACGAAATTTTACGGTTACAAAAGTTCTTTAATTTGGAACATTTTGAAAAATCGCAATGCAAAGAACTTTCGAGGTCAGGTTGCAGCACCACTAGCAGTCGCTTCTAAGGTGTCGCAAGACATCTTGCTCTGGACACATCAGGTCTGCGACCATGCATCGAGAACAAGCTTCAAGAGTGGAGCAAGAGTATTGTGTCTGTTGTCGATACAATAGTGTAGCTTCATCTTTTATCTCCTTCTTCCTTCCTCCCTCAGTTCTTATGAACTTTTGGATGTAATGCTTGAAATCCATTAATGAAAAGTTCAGGTCGACGTAAGTCTACCGTAGTGTTCCTCAGAAACAAAAGGTGTGGGTCTATATATACTGAGGGATCAAACCTCATGCATGTTTGACGAATGCATCTTTCTTCCCGTGGTAATTTAGTTGTGTTCTTCATGGGTTTAGAAATGGTAGTGGGTTAATACTTGACTTCCACGAATGATCGATATCCGGTCTAGTTTCTAAGTACATGCATATGGTCACCACTTGTGTAGTTGTGTGTAAATTACGATGTCCACTCAAGGTCCACAAGGATTAGTCTGCTCATTTGGCATATATTTTCTAGCCAGAAAAACGTCATCAGAGAGACTTAGACCTAGGATTATTTGTCTGAGTGAGCTTCCTAAATTCCATTTGCTGCAGCACTGCAGCAGCGACTTGGACCTTGGATCTAACGATATGGACACACTTGGAAGTCCACAAGGATTAATCTGTTCATTTGGCATAGTAGAGTAATATTCGAGCTAGAAATATCGGAGAGATTGAAACCTAGGGGTTATTTGTCTGAGCTTCTTAAATTATACTTCCAGCAGCGACCTAGCTAGCTACGTTGATATAAAAAACGTGCGAGAATGCACGTACACGCGCATGCTGATGTGCAATACAATGCACCAGTACCACACTAACACTACATTGGTACGATGATGTTTCATTCTCCAATTAAGCTTGCACCCTTATTTATATTTACTTCCTCCTTTCTAAAGTATATTGACTTTTTTTCTGACCATTTGTTTTATTCTAAAATTTAGTCTAAATATATAAAATAATTAACTTTGATGATAAAATAAAACATAAACAAAACAAAATATAATTGTATATTTTAAAATAAAATGAATAATCAAATGCTGTCAGAGAAAAATATAGTAACCTGGAGGTAATCCTAAATTCCGTTGCTCAATGTTTTGAAAAAAATACTTTTCTTTGAACGGCGCATGCCAGATAATTTTACCGCACGTACGCGAGAAGACCGGCCGGCAGATGGAAAATACCACGGGTACTAGCGGCCGCGGTGCTTATCGCGCGGTCAGGAACAGCCGCATGCGCCAGGATGCGGTAAAATGCTGACACATGCATGTTCGTGGGCCCGGCGCGACTGCTGCTGCATGTGTATGTAACCAATCATGTTGCAACATGCGCGCATGTGGTGGACCCCGGTTGCTGCATGCAACCAATCACACGAAAGCGGATAAGCACCGTGGCCGCTGGGACGTGTGGTTGTGCATTTCTGGACCGGCCGGTTGACTGGTCGAGTCCGGGCAGTGGCGTCCTAGACTGCTAGTCTTCCTCGAACGCGCGCGACCGATATACCGAGATGATCAGATGATGATCAGTATCTAGACTCCCTGTTCGTGCCGGTGGTCATCATCATTAAACCACACAATTTTAATTGTGGGTTCAAGCGAGACAATAGAATTTAGCAAGTTGGGCGGCTTGGCGCGCGCGCCGCTAGCCTCCGATCATCCGCGTGCATGCATCATGTATTTTGGGATTGTTTTTTCCTTTTTGGGAGGTGAAGCAATAATCTCAAATCATGCGTTGGCACGGTGCATGGAGGAACCTTCGCCCGATTAAATAACGGGCATCGTTGTTTATTTTGCGAAGGCCATGTCGCGAGTGTAAACACGACGAACGAAAAGATCGGGTTACGGGAAGAATGAAGAAGGACGACAATATATCTTTTTTTTGAAAAAAAGAATATATATTCGTTTTGGCCTGTTGCTGCCTTGCTGGTCGCGATAAAACTTGTGAGGGTGCGGCGCACGTGGCGGCTCGCCATGTTGGAATGAGCGTGCTAGTCAACGGCGCTTTTGCTGTCGCCCGCTGCCTCGTTGGCTCGGTGGATTAGAACTGGGTGGTGGTGGCCATGATGATGGAGGATATGGCCATAGCCATATGGGCATGCAGGGGCACCCACGCCACACGAATGGAAAGGGCAGAGAAGCAAGCGAGCAAGCAAGCGCGAATTGACCGTCCTATTGGCTCATCACGACGTTCCTTTTCTCGTCTTCTCCTCGAGGTGGTGTTTAGTTCCTGGAAAAAGCTAAAAAGTAAAGTGAAAATGTCACATCGGATACTGTAGCAGTTTTCGTTTGTTTGTGGTAAACATTGTCCTACCGTGACCTAACTAGGCTTAAAAGATTCGTCTCGTCATGTACATCACAACCATGTAACTAGTTTTTTTATTTACCCACGTTTAGTACTCCATGCATGAGGAGAGAGATTTGATGTGATAGGTGAATAGTGAAGTTTGGAGAGAGAATTTGAGAAGTTGAAGGGAACTAAACAGGGCCA
>OAMR01000490.1:178427-242258 GCA_900205405.1 Echinochloa crus-galli
TTACCCACGTTTAGTACTCCATGCATGAGGAGAGAGATTTGATGTGATAGGTGAATAGTGAAGTTTGGAGAGAGAATTATTAAAAATTTGATGATATGACCGGGAACTAACAGGGCCAAGAGTCAAGACTACTCTTGGTCGAGTTGGTGCGCACGTGCCAATAGCTCTCTTTGCATGCCTGCAGTATGCCAGTAGGCCAGGAGGAGCACGGGTACTAATATACTACCACAGGCTCCCAAAGCATCCGATCCCGCACGTAAACGAGCGGACGCGGAATCGTGTACGTTTGTTACTGTTATACATATACGTTGGTTTCTCTTGTTATGGTCAAATGTATGTACTTTGGATAATTCCTCCAGGCTCCAGAGAACTGAAGATGCTCATCGAATATTTTACTCAGCAGGATCGGAGTGCAGGACTGCCGGTCATCAAGCTGGCCACATTATTGCATTGCTCGTCACTGTTTTGTGCATCAAGTAGTGCTACCAGCTGCCCATCCAGCTGGTGGTACGTGGTGGAAGTTCGGTGGACTTCGAAGGTATATAAAATGCTTAAGGTGACCATGCACGGACGACTTCATTCAATGTAGTACTCGTTATAATATGTATAAACGCATTTTATTAACATTTAGACAGAGTGTTTGTATATTTAGTTAGAAGATTGATAATGAGGACTTTTGGTATGAGTATATATAGCACCAGCATCGGTCATCAATTCATCACCATATGTCCATATATATCAAAAGCAACAGAGGACACTTAAACGTCATTTGCTATTTTACACTAACTTAACCCTTAGTACGTGTGGCCGGTGGTGTCATTTGCATTGCAAAAATACGTGAAAATGACATGCATGACATACTCTCAACAGCTGGCTATTGACTTGTCACCGTTCTCATTCAACATTCCAACCAATGCAAGTGCTCGCTCTGTTCAAGAATAGGAAACGTTTTAGTTCCGTCCTAAATCAAATCCACTAACTTTGATCATGTTGATAAAAAAAATATACAAACACCTCAAGCATCAAATTAGTTTAATTAATTCACCAAAAAATATTTTTTGATAATATGTACCTGTTACAAAAAGTTCTTGATAGTCTATTTATTTGGTATTGGTATTATGGATCTTAATATATTTTCCTATAATAGGGTCAAAATTAGAAGAAAAAAGTTTGACCTCGGAAAAAAACGTCTTAGAATGGTGAGAATCAAAGGTAATATACTACATCCGTCTTCAAGTATAATAGATTTTGAATTTGTTCAAGTTAAAATATTTTACTTTTGACCAAATTTATATATAATAAATAGTATATCACCTCAGAGAAATAAACTATATCATCATTAAGTTTATCGTTTTTTCTATAATAATAATAATTAGTGAAAGTTTGAATAGTTCGTTCTAAGACAAACTATTTGTACTTATTAGTACCACACGATGATCTTCCAACAACGAAGAGAGTACTTATTAGTACCACACGATGATCTACAAAAACCGAAAACCTCAGGGGTACCTATACGACCAACGTGGACATCTTCCAAGGACTCGAAAGCCACACGGTTTCGAGGAAGGTGGCTGCTACGGCGCTCTTTGACCCACTCCCCCCTTCTAAAACCATGGTGCCAAGCTCAATTTGGAATATAAGTATCCAAAAAAGAATTTGAATATTGAATTATTAATTAATCGGACAACCCGTCGTCCCATAATTTATCGCACCCATGACCCATTTCACCGGTAGTCCTCGGCCCCTCTCGATTGCCTATTTAAACCCACCCCAGATCGCCACCACCACCACCCTTCATCACACACCGCAGAAAAATCCGGCAAGCAAGCGCAGCACGAGCTAGCAGCTTGCTAGTTCCCACCGCGCTGTTCCAGGCTGCAACTGCAAGGACAAAGGCTTCGCCAGCTCAAGCTTGATCGCCTTACGCCGCCGGTCAAAGCTAGCCAGCTAGCTAGCGAGGCGGCGCGCACGACGACGACGCGGACTCGGAGCTCGGCGCGTCGTCGTCCATGCGCAGCACAGAGGGGTTCCCCTTCGGCAGCGGGCGCTCCTTCGCGCCGCCGCCGCCGTTCCCGCCGCAGCCGCAGCCGTCGTCGTCGCTGGAGATCGGCGCGGCGGCGGCGAACGGGAACGGGAACGGGGCCGTGGCCGCCGGAGGCCCCGTCGGCCGCGAGAGGTCGCTGCGGCGGACCGACGAAGGCGTGGTGATATCCTGGGAGGACCTGTGGGTGACGGCGAGCGGCGGCGGCAAGGGCGGCGGCCGCGTGCCCATCCTCTGCGGCCTGAGCGGGTACGCGCGCCCCGGCGAGGTGCTCGCCATCATGGGCCCGTCGGGCTGCGGCAAGTCCACCCTTCTTGATGCCTTGGCAGGTACGAACGTGGATAACATGCAGCGCCCATCACCCTCGTGGTGCATCGTGGACGTAAACTATACACCAATCAGAGAGATTCAGAGACCCCGAGTCAGATTTGCTTGGTCATGATAAATACATACTATAATCAAGAAAAAAAATTGTTCTTATATACGTATACGCATATATATAGTAGTATAACTAAATTATTGGCACACGATTGATCATCGGTCTGACACCATTAATTTACATTTTTTGGGATTTTATTTTCAGGAAGGCTGGGCTCTAATGTGAGCCAGAAGGGAGATATCCTGATCAACGGCCGGCGACAGAAGCTAGCCTATGGAACATCGGTACGTACCCGTTGCTGTCACTCGGAAAGTCTCAATTCTTCGGGCTAGCGCCATGCATGCAGCATGGGCTTTTGGATTTCTGGCACGCGCGCGCGCGCGAGCTATAGCGTGCACGCATCCACCGAGCTGAGACTGACAGACACATGTCCCCACACGACGACGCAGGCGTACGTGACCCAGGACGACGTGCTGATGACGACGCTGACGGTGCGCGAGGCGGTGCACTACTCGGCGCGGCTGCAGCTGCCGAGCGCCATGTCGGCGTCGGCCAAGCGGGAGCGCGCGGAGGAGACGCTGCGGGAGATGGGCCTGGAGGGCGCGGCGGACACGCGCATCGGCGGGTGGATGCACAAGGGCATCAGCGGCGGGCAGCGGCGGCGCGTGAGCATCTGCATGGAGATCCTCACCCGCCCGGCGCTGCTGTTCCTGGACGAGCCCACCAGCGGCCTCGACAGCGCCGCCTCCTACCACGTCGTGGGCCGCATCGCGCGCCTCGCCCGCCGCGAGGGCATGACCGTCGTCGCCGCCGTGCACCAGCCCAGCACCGAGGTCTACGGCCTCTTCGCCGGCCTCTGCCTCCTCGCCTACGGCAGGACCGTCTTCTTCGGCCCCGCCGCCGACACCAACCAGGTACTTGCTTTGACTTGTTGCTTTGCTGCCTTGCCAGTTGCCTTGCCGCTGGGAGAGTTGCGTCGTTGGCGTCAAATATAGTTAATGCAAGCAAATTGAAACAAAACAACAAGTGTTTAGTTAGTTAGTGTAGTGGTTACGGTTAGGCACTTTTGCGTACTACGTGTTTGGACGTGCCAAGTTGTATAGCAAAGAAGAGCGAGCTGCTGGTCGGCGGATTCACACTGGCAACCTGCAAGCTTTGACTAGGCAGGAACTTGGCTAGTTGCTAGGAGGAGACCGCTGTAGAGGTAGAAACAGATTTACGGCGCTGCCTATCGTCAACTGATGGGCGGATAAAACTTATTGCGCTCGGACAGTGACCCAACTCAACGGGTTACAGGCGTGTGTATGTGTGAACTTTGCAATTGAATCAGCCTGTGCTTTTTTTTCTGAAGAATAACAATACTCCTATGTCGATCCCAATAGCAGGACAGAGTTGCACAATATGTGGCATACTGTATATATCCTAATTGAATTGATGACAAAGGAGTAGTAGGAGCAGTAAACTTCACTGCAACCACACCACTTAATTAGGTTTATTGACTTGACGCCCCTCTGCATATGTTTCAGCTAGCTCTGCCGGTGGCAGCAGCACGTTCACTGATACAGTTTTTGAAAAAATAAATCAGAAAAAAGCTAGTCTATATTGTAGATAATTCTGCGTATAGACAGATAGTGACCACATGCAAGTGGTCTATATTTAGGTGAGCAACTGTGCAGAACAAGTCCGGATACAACAAAAGTATTGGAGTGATTGAAAACGAAACTAGGAGGAATTATATATTATCTCACCCCTTTGAATAGCCTTCCCTTTGACATTTTTCTAGGGAAATTCTAGTTGTCAAATTGACCAGTCGGTTTCACGTACGAACCGAGACGAAATTAGGAAGACAAGAAACACGCGTCTTCAGGATCTGAAATCGGATACCAAACTGGAAACCAAGGAAAATGACATGACCGGCCAGTAGTCAATAACTGAACCATGGAAATTGAAGACACTTGTTTTCAGACATTAAATAACCGAACACTGAACCACTGTTCGTTTGGCTTATCAGCCACCAGCCAGTAGTGGTTTTCTCTCAACAAAAATCAGCACTAGTCACCAGCCACCAACCAGCCACCAATGTTTTCTCTCAGCAAAAACCAGCACCAGTCATCGGCCGAACAGGTCGGATTGTGTGACAGAAAGCCTCCTGGTGCGTGCGCAAAATTAATTATTAGAACCCCGACATAAACATACAGAGGCTGAAATTTCAGACTTGCCCTGTTGTTATCTTATAAAGACTTAAAGGAACTTGGAGGTACAAATCAAACTTGTAGAATAGTAGCCCTGAAGAAATATATAGCTGCCACGCACTATTTTCAGCTTATACAAGTACTAATTCTGCATTTAATTTCTTGCAGTTCTTTGCTCTGAGTGGATTCCCCTGTCCATCGCTGATGAACCCTTCTGACCACTTCCTGAGGACCATCAACAAGGACTTCGACAAGGTGAGGACGTCACACGACTTCAAGAGATTTGCATAATCTTGGAGGTCCTTCATTCCTGCTTAACCTGCTTCTGAAAGCTGCTCCTTGCGTACTCACTTGCTTCCCCATGCACGTGTTCATCAGGACATCGAAGAAGGCATGGACGGTGAGAAAATGACCACTGCTCAGGCAATTGACACGCTGGTGAACTCGTACAAATCCTCCGCCTACATGGAAAAAGTGACACGCCAGATCGCCGACATACGCGACATTGTAAGTCATACAACGAGTTCTGCTTTAGTACATTCCCAACAGACATGAGCATTTCTTGCACCTTCACATGCATACAGCCCAAAAATAACAAAATTATGGCCTTCTTGGCAGGGAGGGGCAGTGGTGAAGAAGGAATGGCAGCCAAGCTTCGTGACGCAGTCCTTGGTGCTCACCAAGAGGTCCTTCGTGAACATGTACAGGGACCTGGGCTACTACTGGCTGCGCTTCGCCATTTACATCATGCTGTGCCTCTGCGTCGGCACCATTTTCTACGACGTCGGGCACAGCTACGGCTCAATTCAGGTAACGACTGAATATTCAGTTCATCACTGTACGTACATGTCCGGGCTAGCTGTTGCTAGTCTGTGTAAACTGTAAATTATTACGTGCTGATCTGAATATATACGGGTCTCTTCCATCATCAGGCTCGTGGCTCCATGCTCAACTTCGTCGCTGCTTTCCTGACGTTCATGGCGATCGGAGGCTTCCCGTCTTTCGTGGAGGACATGAAGGTGTTCGGGCGGGAGAGGCTGAACGGGCACTACGGCGTGGCGTCGTTCGTGATCGCCAACACGGTGTCGGCGGCGCCGTACCTGGCGCTCATCTCCGTGGTCCCCGGCGCCATGGCCTACTACATGGTGGGGCTCCAGAGCAGCTTCGGCCACTTCGGCTACTTCGCCCTGGTGCTCTTCACGACGATGCTGGTGGTGGAGGGGCTCATGATGATCGTGGCCAGCGCCGTGCCGGACTTTTTGATGGGCATCATCACCGGCGCCGGCATCCAGGGCGTCATGATGCTCAACGGCGGCTTCTTCCGCCTCCCCAACGACCTGCCCAAGCCCTTCTGGCGCTACCCCATGTACTACGTCGCCTTCCACAAGTACGCCAACCAGGGGTTCTACAAGAACGAGTTCCTGGGCCTCACCTTCCCCAGCAACCAGCTGGGCGGCGGCACCATCTCCGGCAGCGAGATCCTGAGGGACTACTGGCAGGTGCAGATGGGGTACAGCAAGTGGGTCGACCTCGGCATCCTCTGCGGGATGGTCGTGCTCTACAGGCTGCTCTTCTTGGCCATCGTCAAGCTCACCGAGAAGGTGAAGCCCATGATAAAGGGGTTCAGGTTCAGGAACAACGCCGTGCCGTCCGTGCACGTAGCTGAGACGGAGAGGGGCTCCGGCAGTCCATGATCTATCCACACAATATTGGGGCTGGGGCAGAAGCAAGATCGAGTACTAGTCGGTTTGTGAGAGGAGGAATAGCTAGCTAGTGTACTGTAGTAGTAGTAGTAGTGCGAAGGTTATGCTTAGCCATGCAATGGCAAAGTGTTTTGCAATCTTGTCGTCTTCTTGCTCTTTGGTGCACATATTGGAAGGCTTGCGTGATTGACTTCAGGCCGGGTTCAGTTTATCTTTATCCTCGGCCAGTTGGAATGGGCTTCTTAATTGTGGACTTCGTTTCCCATTTTGTATTGTACTGCTGGAAAAATGGCCCAAGTAGATGCCCGTTTAAAGAATCTCAAAGCAAGAGTGCATGGTATATATAGTTACATACTAAAAGGAGAATGTGGATGGTTTACACAATGCACACGCGTGTGCGTATTTGCGTCCCTTTTTCGCGTGAACAAACACGTAACTTGTTACTTGCGATGCAGCAGGCAGCCAAACCAAATTATTATTCCGAGTTAGCTAGGTGGTTACTACTGCCATTTGAAGTGGGGTGTCATTGTAGGCCATTTACCCTGAGTTAACTAGGAGGTTACTACTACCATTTGATGTGGGGTGTCATTGTAGGGGAAAGAAGAGTCCTCGAGACGTTATAGTTGGCCAAACGGGCCAAGCCCGCTGGGCTGGCACTAGCCCGGCCCTATTCAGCACAGCCCGAAGCACGGTCTGGCCCGTAGCAATAGTGCCAGTGCCACTGGCCCAGGGCCGTGCTTGGCGCCCATGGCACTAGCACGGGCACGGCACGGCTAATGGGCCGGCCCGGCAGCGGCCCGCTAGCGGCACGGTGGGGGGCACGACTATATAAGCCGTGGACGCCGGCCGACCCTCCAAACCCTAACCCTAATTCATCTTACCCCCTCCCGGCCGCCTCCCTCTCACCCCTGGCAGCCTCCCTGCCGTGATCCTCTTACTCCCTCCTGCTCCATCTGCCGGACTTCTTCCCGCCTGGTCCTTCTTCAAGCAGCCTGCTCCTTTTGTTCCAAATCCGAACAATACATCACCCGGCCGGGCTCCTTCAAATCCAAGCAAAGCAGGTGCTGCTCCTCCACCCAAGCAGTTGTTGTAGCTTCTTTCCACTACCAGCGCCAGCTCCACCTGCTCCTACCTCCAATTTGCTGCACGCCCGCTGTTTTCCCTCCCTGATCTCTCTCCACCAACGCCAGCAGCAAGCAGTAGCCCTGATTTCTCTCCACGAGCAAGCAAGCAGCAAGCATGACCGATGCCCCTACATCACCTTCACCGAGCTGCAGGACAACGACCCTGACACCGACCTCTCTGTGCAAGCTGAGGAGCCATGCCGCAGCTGGACGCGGAATAGGAGGACGACGACGACCGGGAGCTGCTACCTCGACACTAAGCTACTGGACGTCACACCCGCCTTGGAGCTGTTCAACGATATGCCTGAACTGCGAGCAGTTGGACATGCCCATGGAGACGGCCTCCCCTCGTCGCCCCGCCACCTCGCCTCCAGGCCCCGCAGCCGGGAGCCGGCCTCAGGCTCTCCCAGGGGCCACGCACGGCCGCCGCCGCCGGGGGCATCTTGGATCCGCCGCTCGCTGGGGGTCCAGGCCAAGATCCATCGCCGCCGGGAGAGGTGCTCAGCCAGTGCCGCCGGGAGAGGTGCTCGGACATCGCTGCCGGGGCCTAGGGGTCATCACGGGAATCATTTTTCATGGATTTGGATGTATTTGTATGTTTATGTGACGGATTCATAAAGTTTGGTAACTTTTGTGAAGAAGTATTTGATTTGGTAGATTTGCTTCTTGCCTTCTTGATTCGATTGGTTTTCAGTGCCGGCACAGGCACTATAGTTCCATTTGGCACGGCACGACACTGGTCACCGGCCATAGTGCCGTTCCTAGGCCTCGAGTTCGGCACGACGCCACTAGGTGGCACGGCACGGCTAATCAGTAGTGCCACTTAGTGCCGTGCCAAATAGTGCTAGTGTTGTGCCGTGCTGGCACGGCCCGTTTGGCCAACTATACGAGACGTCCAGGAAAGAAGTGAATTCCATTCCCCATGATCTCTTTTTCCATTCTTCCATCCTTTTGGTGATTTGTGTTGTGGTACTGAGCTGCCTGATCTCGCTGGCTCTTCTCCTTAGCGTGCACTGAGAGGGTGAGCAGTATCTCCGAGCCCTTGCCGTCGTGAAGCCTGCACTAGGGACGACAATAAGGTTTATGGGCAGCGCAACTAAGGCACAACTCTAATCGACTTCGTTCTGCGCTGCTTCATCTCCGTCCTGCACTTGTTGAGTTAATCTGCCGCAAGTCTACACGCGAAGGAGAGTGCTCATCTGTAAGTCCATAGATAGTAGATAGTCTGTTTGTGGGTAGCCAAATTCTTAGGTTGCTTTCTCGCTGGTTGGCTATTTCTATGGTTTATATGCATTCATCAGTGCTTTTCTTTGCTTGTTTGAATTCAGTTTTGAGTAGCATATCTGCTGCATTGTTTAATTCAATTTGTCGCAATTTAAAATCTGGTAGATTAAACGCATATCTCCAACATGAAGTGTACGTGTATATATTGTTTTTGTTAGGATAAAAGTCCCTCTTAAGGTGAGCGATAAGGAGACAGGAGAGCATCTAGCAATATGCAACATAATAATAACAATAATATACACAAGTATACAACGATTGAGATAACCTCCTTAAAGTGAGGAGTAAACACTCATGGGACCAAACAGTCCACTTCAACCAACAAATGGTTACCAGAAATTTTCTCTAGAACTACGACTAAAGGAATATTACACCAGTAGCAATGCTTTTCACCATGATGCAAAATTGGCATCATCAAATATAATGCAATGATAACCATCTAACAAAGTAACAAGGGGTATGACAACTGTCAAACAACGAAACTGCTTTGTGCTGAAATTGCAGTCACCCAAACTAACAAAAACTCCCTCAAACCTGATTGTCTGCTCAACCAAACCTCAAATCGACTAACTAAATTGAAGTACTCTAAGTGTCAAATGGGTTAACTAATAAGTTTGGCGCTGATCCAAACACATTCAAACCTACAATCACTCACTTGAGGTAGATCAGTTCAGAACCATAAAATATGGACATATGTTTCCCTCTGCATCTTCTTCTTCTCCTCTCTTAATTGTGTCGTATGTGTTTCTGTTCCCTCATTCTCTAAAGTGGCATCCAGCCCCTGGGAGAAAGGAGCCTAGGATTTTCTTGTGCTTTCTGCTCCCTCTTAAAGTGATCTTAACTATTGATTCGAGCACCATATCAACGGTACACAATCACAAGCATCTTGCTGGGCTCCAAGTCATCTTCCATGAGGAGGGATATCCTAATAGTACATATTTTGTCGTATTTATATCTATTTCTTTGGTTAATTAATGAAAGAACCTCTCTTGTGTCTCAGGGTTGTGAAAATTGATAAATCTTCAGACAATTCAGCCGTGAATTTATATGAAGACGGTGGGAGGACGAGGTTAGCACAAGAGGCATGGAGGGGTCCATGACATGGTGAGTCGTAGCTATCTCTGTATTGAAGTGATAGGTGGAGGGGCATCGGTGAGAGGTGGGCAGAGCGGGTATGGTGGTGGTCGAGAGACTGGCGACAAAGAAGAAGACCAAATATACATGTCAATTTGCTTTCCTAATAATTTGTTTCTAAGCTATTCGTGTGATGTGCTTATGCTAGCTATTTTCATATATATAGTTTATTCTACTCCGTCATCTCAAATTATAATTTGTTTTGAATTTTCTAAATGTATATAGTATTTGCTATGCAGCTAAATATACATTGTGTCTATATATAGAAAAATACGTATTTATGAAAAAGCTAAAATGACCAATAATTTAAAATCGGGAGTATTTGTTTATATCTACATCTATATGGCAATGGCAATAGCAAGTGTATATATATAGATAAACCATCCGATTATAATTAGGTTAGGACTTGTCTTCTAGGATAAGTTACATGCACGCGCTTATCAAAAAGCAGTGCCCTCCTTGGCCCCTTCACGATCAAGCTGTGACGAGCGGCTGCGTTGTCCGCAGCACCAGCGAGAGAGAGAGAGAGTGGCAGGACACGCCCTACGCCACACGCGGTCCGGCCGGAGAGAGAGATCGAAGCCAAACCGGCGGGCGATGCGAGCGACTCGCGGGCAGGTTGTGACGCCATCAGCCACACGCAGCCGCGCAGCCGTGACGACATATACGTCACGGTCTCGCGCGCGAAACACCATGCTCGAAGAAGGAAGAAGCATTTTTACCATCCTTTCCTTGGGAGACAACGAGCCGTGCATCCCGAGGATTGAAACCGATCTCACTCACTCTCATGGCGTTGTTTTTACTACTGGATGTGCCCACTAGCAGATACGGATGTGCCTTGTTGATTTTGGAAGTTCGTGAAGCTAAGCGGCATTGTGCGTAGGAAGTAACGAGGTGTACGTGTAGCGCGATGTGGATCCCTGTTTTGCTTGGAACGCAGCCAGACGACATGCGGCTTGCATTTCAATTTTTTTAAACATTCTTCTCGGTTGGGCGTGGCCTGCCGCCTGCTGCCTATAAAACGGGCTGGATCCCAGTTAGTTTCGTCGCATCCCTCGTACTCGTACCAGTTGAGTAGCAAGTACTGCACTACTGCCTCGTGGACGGATAGATCGATACGATAGATGGCAATGGCGATGCCCAGTAAGGCAGTTCTTCTGGCGTTGGTGGTAGGCCTTGCAATGGCGGTGTCCCTGGTCGCGGGGGATCCAGGGCTCGCAACTTTCTACACCCCTAGCTACACACGTACGTACTGGTCCCCGACCATATGCGCTGCTTTGTCACGAACTTCTGATCGACAATTTCATCATGATAATAACATGGTCGAGTGCATTTATATATGGATACATGTGTGCAGCGTCTGCGTGCTTCGGGTTCCAGGACCAGGGCACGATGATCGCGGCGGCGAGCGAGGCCTTCTGGAACGGCGGCGAGGCGTGCGGGCACAGCTACGCGGTCCGGTGCGTGGGCGCCACCAACGAGGGCGTGGCGCACCCGTGCACGGGCCGGAGCGTCACCGTGAAGATCGTGGACCTCTGCCCCGCGGGGTGCGCGGGCACCATCGACCTCTCGCAGGAGGCCTTCGCCGTCATCGCCGACCCCAACGCCGGCAAGGTCCAAGTCGAGTTTCACCGGTACGCCGCCCCACACGTTGTTTTCTGAATTGAAATAGCACATACCGGCCGATGACTCATGTCGCCATGGATTTTGACTTATATATATGTCATCGCTTGCAGGATCTGAATCCCGAAGGGCGACGACCCGTTGAAGGCCGTGTCTCGTCGAGAGTAAATTGTATGCGTCTTCAGAGAGTCGCAAGGGAATGTGTGTGCTACCCTGCTGCTACTGATCAGTGTAGCTTCATGTTGTACGCGTGAGTGGGGGAAACTTGGAATAAAAAACAGTGATGCTCCCTGTTTGGTTTGAGTCTTAACGTGTGTGATGATACAACCGTAGCCGGAAAAATTGGCCGCCACAGATTTAGTGTAGGTCCATCAAAAATTCAAGATGATCATCTGAAATGTCACTGGAGAGCGAGAAAAAAGCGGATCCCTCCGCGTCGCCCCCGCGCAGGCGACTCGGAGGGCCGAGCCGCTGCCGCCCCGCGCAGGAGACTCGGAGGGCCGAGCCGCCCCCCCTCTCCCGTCCGCTCCCTCCGCCGCGCCGCTGTCCGAGCGAGCTGTCGGAAGCCCGTGTGGCTCGTCATGACGGCGGTGGCGGGCCCCAGGCGCCTCCTCGGCCGGATCTTGACGGGCGCGGCCGTCTCGACCGGCGGTGTGGCCGCGCCGGCGCAGGCCGTCCCGACGGCAGTGAGGGCCGGCGGCGCGCGAAGCGGCACGGTGGCTGGCGTCCATCGTCCCTCGAGTGAAGCGGATCTCACTCGTCTCTCCGACGCGACCACACCTCCGCCAACAGTTCCGGCGGCGCCATTGTGGATCCCGCGGGGGCGACACCACTACGGCTTCGGCTCCGGATTCGGCCCCCTGGCTTCGCGTTGGAAGGACTAGTGCCGGACTTTGCAGCTACATATGGCGATGACATCTTCAATTTCGCTATTTCTTTTCATATAGACCAAGAGACATGAGTCACCTTGGCTTCGTTCGCGGATTCTCTTACTCGAAGACGGATTTCATCTGTAATTTATTCCTGATGGATTATGCACGGGTATCCAGCGGATACTTTGCAGCATGGTATCTCAGGTTTCGAATTCAGATGATCTGCCGGATTTGAAGTTCGTGGCCGTTTAAAGTGGGTCAGGGCTGGTCTATATGGAAGTATTGGCAGGGTAAGAAGGGGGAAGCAACACGGTGTGACTTGGTCGTGGTGGTATTTGTACTAATTCATCGGTTCCAGGAAGAAATTCCTAGGTCTGACCTTAATTGGTTGAACCTGGCAGTGACCTTGTTGAAGGCATTGTTTGAATTAAGATGAATTACTCCCCCGTGAAAACATTTGATCTGGTCTTAATTGGTTGGGTCATTACAATGTCGCATGTGCGCGTGTCGTTTCCTCGTTGGAGGCGTTGTATAGGGAGCCTATTCCATAGTCCAAGAGTTGCTTTGGTTTGTGATGCGGACGAAGATGAAGACGCTTGTGGTAGTTTGCTAGGTCATGGTGCTCTCTTTTTTGTTTTTTCATTGGCTGTGTGCATCTTAGTTATGCAGAGGCCGGGTTAGATCTTATATAATTGTATCATCTCGATGTAATTGTCTAAGATCAATAAAGCTTCCTTTTCCAAAAAAACTGAAATGTCACAAGTGCGAAACCGAAAGCATAAAGTCCATCTTACGTCCCTCATTTGTTACATAAGTTTGGTTTTACGCCCCTAACTATGAAACCGGCCAGATGAACTTCCCCAACTTTTAATACCAGATCATTTGACCTCCCTCCCTGGTCCGGCTTTGACCAGCTGGCTGCCATATAGAACCGTGACATATGGGCCTATGCTGACTCAGCGTAAATAAAAAACAAAACCGTCGCCCGTCACCACTTCGTCCGCGCCCGACGGCCGACGTAGGCCGTCGCTGCGGGCGCCCATTGTCTTGCACAGGCCTCCTCGGCCTCCGCCTTCTCCAGCCAGCCAGAACATTTCCCTGCAGTGATCTTCTTTCTCCCTCCTGCTCCATCTGCCGGACTTCTTCCCGCCTGGTCCTTCTTCAAGCAGCCAGCTCCTTTTGTTCCAAATCCGAACAATACATCACCCGGCCGGGCTCCTTCAAATCCAAGCAAAGCAGGTGCTGCTCCTCCACCCAAGCAGTTGTTGTAGCTTCTTTCCACTACCAGCGCCAGACCCACCTGCTCCTACCTCCAATTTGTTGCACGCCCGCTGTTTTTCCTCCCTGATCTCTCTCCACCAACGCCAGCAGCAAGCAGTAGCCCTGATTTCTCTCCACGAGCAAGCAAGCAGCAAGCATGACCGATGCCCCTACATCACCTTCACCGAGCTGCAGGACAACGACCCTGACACCGACCTCTCTGTGCAAGCTGAGGAGCCATGCCGCAGCTGGACGCGGAATAGGAGGACGACGACGACCGGGAGCTGCTACCTCGACACTAAGCTACTGGACGTCACACCCGCCTTGGAGCTGTTCAACGATATGCCTGAACTGCGAGCAGTTGGACATGCCCATGGAGACGACGGCCCTGCTGAACCGCGAGCCAAGCCGACCTGCGGCAGCCGGCCGGCGGTTTTGTTTTTTAATTTACGCCGAGTCAGCATTGGGTCCACATGTTAGAGTCCTACGTGGCAGCCAACTGGTCAAAACCGGGGTCAAAACCAGGGAGGGAGGTCAAGTGATCCTTAATTTACGCCGAGTCAGCATGAGGTCCACATGTCAGAGTCCTACGTGGCAGCCAACCGGTCAAAACCGGGGTCAAAACCAGGGAGGGAGGTCAAGTGATCCGGTATTAAAAGTTGGGGAGTTCACCTGGCTGGTTTGGTAGCTGAGGGCGCCAAATCAAACTTCTATGACAAATGAGGGAGGTAAGATGGACTTTTTCCAAACCGAAACGATCGTCCTCCAGTTAGTTTGAGCGTGGGCTTTGAATCTTCTCATTAGGTCTGCTGCAGGCGTTATTGGGCTGACCTGCCAATCGGCCTCATTAAAGTACGCCTCGAGCCCAGAAGCTAGAGGGCCTGCATTTTTTTTTTGAAAGTAGAGGGCCTGCATTTAAGGGCGGGGGCAGACGATGAACGGGCTCAAGCGTTTCCCGCCGGCTAAGTTTGCAATGAAAAATTTATTTTATCTCTCAGCAAAACTTCTCCTGAAACTCTGATATTTAGCTTGCAAAGAAGATTTTGCTATAGTATTAGCCAAGAGACTTATTGGATGAACAAAAGGGAACGATTTAATTTGTCTCATTATTAGCCCCTGCAACCAGGTGGCCCACCATAGTAAAACATGTACCCACTGTTGATCTTCACAATCACTTCGGTTTCATCGTAGCAATCCGGCCGATCAACAACCCTGACCATGGAGGTCGTGATGGGGTCAACGGTATTGCCTTTGGCGTCGTAGAGCTTGATATGCTTGAAGTATGCTGTTTTCTTATCGTCTTCTTCGTTGGGGAAATGACCGCTCCCCATTGGAGGACCCTGTTCACTCTTCAGATAACTCACGAAGCCTGTCAACGCAAGTCTTCGAGGTGTGCTGGGGCAAATGTCACCTGGAAAGTGGCCCAGGTATGACGGGGTCTCCAAATCATGTCGGTACACCACCCAATCTCCAGAATTTGGATCCTGTGGTTTTCATGCAAAGAGAGGGGATCAAAACTTAAGCATTGCTTCCATTTTGCACGAAACATATAGATGACCAGGAGTTTTGGATCCTCATTTATTATATGCCATATTCTGAATTTCTGATGATATAATTTGTTCTAGCATGCATATCTCTAAGGAAATGATTCTTCTATATGTTGGTGATCATGTTAACTGAACTAATGCATAACAAGCAAAATAGGTAATATATTGATCAATTTTTTTAACTAATAGTTACAAGAGGCACCTTATTTAGGCTAATTGTGGCGTAGTAACGTTTTTCACCATAAACTGATGTAGGAGCAACAGCTTGGCCCGGTACAAGTGCAGCTCCACTCGCCGGAACAAATCCAGGGCATTTCAAGTTGTAGCATCCTGCTGTATTCTTCACATCTCTCTGCACAGTGATAAAGAGGAAGAATGCGTTGTTATGGTGTATAGTCACTTTTACATATTCAGTCTGCTCAGGACCTGCAGAAAAATACTCCATGCTTTACACTTACTGTCCAATATGTGAAGAAGCGAACATCCCTGTTATTGTACAGGTAAGGTGATACCTGCAAAGCAAAGCCACAAACAGTTTCAACTCCAAGACAGTACTAACTTCTTGCAAAACAGCAGGGATGAAGTCTAGAACCAGTTATCTATGATGTTTATTTTTACATGAAATCCAGCTTGAACTGAGGCGATGAGTCCGTCTTGTTCGCATGTGACCAGTATGGATGCTCCAGATTCTTGATGGTCTTGTTGATCCGGTGAACCCCATATGGATATTTCAGCTCGGAGACCGTAGAATTTGCCTGGCTCTGTGTGCCACATAGCAAGCTAGTGGTAGAGAGTTTAGATGTGCTTGTTAGACAGCAAATTCAAAGAAATAATCTAAGAAAGATCGAGAGAGTACATGCTGAACATAGTCTTCTTCGGATTGAATTTTGTGTCTCCCAGCGAAATGAATAGGTCCTGGCCTCCATCCCGTTGCATTCTGTAAAAGCGGCTGTATATTTCAATTTAATCATGATCAGAATTCAAGAATGAAACAGATATGATAGGCCAGGGGATTGAAAAGGGGAAACAAGTAATCCCAACAACTGAATCTCGTTACCTTGTCCCTCGTTTGTACATTGCTAGCTGCATCTATTGATTCGGCTGAAGCGAAGTAGCATGATGCAGAGAAGCATAGCAAGATGGCTTTGACAAGAGAACCCATAGCCTACGAGTCACAAAGAGTGTTCTTTGCTTCGCCAGAATATATAGGCAAATTTTAGTGGTCCAACTTAATTAATGTGAGCTGTCCAGTGTGTCTTATCTAGGTTGTGATATTTCAATTAGCCCATAAGTGGTACTAATGGATACTGCAATCGATTACGAGGAAAACAATTAATACTTTGGCACCTGCTACTAAAGAATATAAATAATCGCTTCCTATATCTATAAGATTAAATTGCAGTGCGTGATGCTAATAACTTAGAAAAAATCGAGCATCGGCAAGTTCTCCGCCGCCGGCAAGCCGGACGGCGGACACAGCCTTCCAGTCAAAACCTAATCCTCTCCCCTCTTCTTCCTGGTTTTATACATGCCTCATAATACTCACACCACTTCACACGAATGGGCCTTTATTTAGGCAGTCACCCACTCTGAGCCAGTGTACCTCAGGTTAGGCTTCCTGGGCCTTGAACTCTGTCGGGTCGGCCCATCTCTGGTCGGAACGCTTGATGACGACGGAGGCTCCCTTCTTCCTGATACGCCTTCGCTCTCCTTTGACGTCTTCCTCCCTTGTGGCTTGTCATGATTGCTGACACGACACACCAACAATTTCGACCCTGTTAGCAAGCTGGGAGGGGGAGCCCACGGCACGGTGTACAAGGGCCTCTCCGGCAAGCCACGACGACGACGACCTCGAGCCAGCGGACGTCGGCGATCCTGCTACTTATCAGGCGGTAGACGTGCTCTCCCCTGAACCGTGCAGCGACGGCTCGATCGTCCTGCTCCTCAGATCAACCTGCCGTGCATAGTTTGGTTTCTTGTGCCGTCCATAGCCAGTTGTTTCATTTTATATAATCTGCCTGTAAGAGTCAAAGCGAGAGCCATTGCCCTTTGGGAAGCTCATGTTGTAAACATTCTCCAAATTTCTTTATGCTAAGATTCTCAATTTTTTTACTTAATCCAAAGTTTCGCAGCTCTCCTCAATCTCTCTCTATATAAAAAGGAATTGCCTTCGCCAGCCACCCAGATCCAACAACCACAAGCTTCACAAATACTTCCTCCGTTCCAAATTGTAAGTCATTTTGGCAAATCTGTGTAGATACATACTACTAACTATGACTCTTGAAATGCCAAAACCACGTACAAATTGAAACGGAGGGAGTAGTCAAATACCCCACGCGGCCACGCGCAAGAATTCTAGCATGAAAACAGCCCCTCCGCATAACAATATCTTAGGGATTTCAAGGTTAGCCATTTCTTAGCACAAGGCCACAAGTTCAAAGGGGGTGTACATACATACCCCAACAGATGCAACCTGACTCATTAACTAGAAAGTAGAAACAGATGGTGATCAGCACCAGCTTGGGTTACAATATGAAATGGATATCAAATAGACGGCCCGTTGATGCCAAGATGACCGGAAAACTTTCCCTTGCACGCCGGACAAATGTAGCCTAGAGAATCTGCCTGCTGCTCAGCAACCGTGCCATAATGCTGGAATTGGTTGTTGCACCACACACACACAGATTGGAGCACCCCGACCATCTTCGAATAGGATGGGCCCCAACCCAACTGGAACGGAGGGGGGCAACTACCAAGCGGTGGCGCATAGCCTAACATCAGTGTTGGCTCAGGTACAGGAACAGCATCATGCCTGCCCATGGTCCCATACGGCGGAGCTCCAACAGATGCCATCCTGAGCTGTTGCTCAAAGCTAGGATACAACTGTTGCTTTGGGCCACCAAATCCAAGTTGCAAATCACACTGTTCAGAGAACAGGCAAAGCTTTCTATCAGATAACAGAGCAGCATAAACAATTCGATAGACGTAGGAACCAAACATAAACCACTACAAAATAGTGCATGATGAGTAAAGATATACATAGTACACCTATATGTCAGTGCTTACGGTTCAACCACAATAAAAGTAACATGAATATTTTATCATGCATTCTTGCATAACATAAGCTTCTGTGATAAGAAGCATCTTCCTCAAATTACATATGTTTTAGTTATCAAGTAAAAGGGCATATTTTTTCCTCCATGCCATATGGAGAGCATGGCCCACATAATTAACTGTTATTACTCTGATTAAATAATCATTTGACTATAGTTTTTCATTAAAAAAACTATTACTGGTGTCCAAAATCCAATGGCATAATAGCCCACTCACAATCTAAGCAGGATAGTTCTAGATGACTGTAGTAAAATTGTGAAACAATTAAGGAACAATCAGGGAGTAGTCAGCATATCCTGCAAAGTATACCTGATCTTGAAGAATCCTGCTCAGTGGAACATCTTCAACAGCACGCACCAAAGAGGTAAAGCTACCGAAATTGGTTTGCATGGACATAAAATCATCAATGTTCCCACTTGTGCCGGCCGCTGGGAGTGAGTCACAAGAAGGACCGGCACCATTGTATTGGTTTTCCAAGTCACTGTCAGATTTTTGCAGTTCTGCAAGCATGGAACCCTTGATCTCAAAATCCAACGTGCAGTGCTCATTTTGACTGGTGTGACTGGTGGAGCTAACAAAAGAACTCCTCATACCATGGATATCAATTTCATCAGTTGCAGTACCACCAGTAAGTGTGTTTAGGTCAGATAATGAGTAGCAGCTTGCAAAATCGTTTTTCATATTAATGGCATTATTCAGCTGGGCAAGACTGCTTTCTGTGATAGTGCTATTGAAGATATCACTGTTATAAGCTTCAACATCGAAACCTGTTTCATTACTCGTCATGTTCTGTGAGTTCACCAATTTGGCTTCATCTTCACCTCTGTTGCCATAGTTCTTGATTTCAGGAGTCATTGAACGGGGAGATGTGAAACGATCCACATTAATTTGAGCAGGAGGGATAGGGCCCATAGTCAAATTAGATTGATACACCATGTCATTTTTTTGATTGACAATTTGTTCACCCTTACCAGCGCTGTTCTGGTTGGCAAAGTTTCCATCCTTACAAGCATTTTCATCAGTAGAGCTAGTACCGAAGCATTGGGCAATAATGGATGATCGAATAGCATCATCAGGAGTACTAGATGTTTCATAATTTCCACCAGAAAAAAGAGAAGATACTGTTTCCGAACATGAATTGAGGTTTACATCCCTTATTCTGACGCCACTTTTGATCTCCTCATCTTTCAAAGAAGACTTTTCACAATCCATAATCTTGTCCTCAAGAGGTTTCTCACTTTTGAAGCTTGTGGGATTGTCCATATTACAAGTTATATTGACATCATCCACCTCCATACCAATTGAAAGATCAGGATTATCCCTGGTTGTTGAAGGTGAGTTACTTTCCAGCTGGTTATGAAACTCATTTTCTTCAGAACCAACAAAAATTTTCAGTAGATCATAGGGCTGAGAGACTTGTTCGACTGGTGTTATGTCAGCACACCCCATCAGATTATTTGTGTTTTTGCTTTTGACAGGATCATCTGCAGCTGGAGAAACCTCCTTAGGTACATCATAAGTTTCATCAGACCTGTTGAACTTTTGAGAATAATCTGTATTTGAAAGTTGTAGATCTTTTGAACTGTCATTCTCATGAATATTTGTGGATTTGCAAGTACTCAATTTGCTTTCAGCATCAACAGAAAGAGAAGCTACAGCATTGTCACATGTTCCATCATGTGTTCTATGGTCATCAGAATTGTCAACAGCATCCTGATGAAGCCTGGAGGCAGGCTCACCAGCAGAAGGTCCCTTTTCCAATTCAGCTGCACTGGTTATCTCCATAAGAGAGACCTTATGATGCCCAGAGACGGTTCCTCCAGCTGCAGGTACTTTTTTCTGTTCAGGGAAGTCAGTAATCTCCTGAGGATCCTTATGATGCCGAGAGATGGGTTCTCCAGCAGCAGGTCCTTTTTCCTGTTCTCGAACGCCAGTCATCTCCTTAAGAGAGTCCTTATGATCCATAGAGACAGGCTCTCCAGCAGAATGTTCCTTTTCCTTTTGAGGCAACATAGTCATCTCCTGAAACCCGAACGGCACTGCCATCAAGGATGGTTGAACACCTAACTGGCCTGAAAAGTCCCCATCAAGAAGTTTTGCTGGACTATGACCTTGATGCCTTACATCTGCAACACCGTGAACCAAATTGGCAGGCCCCTCTCCAGTGGTCTTCTGCTGATTTTCATGATTTCCATCAATGTTGATGCCCAGTTCACCGAATGTACTAACCCTGCGCCTTTTAGCTTTCCTTTGGTGAAAGGACAACTGATGTTGCATATAAGCACCCTGATCATGAAACGTCAAATTGCATTTCCGGCACTCCTTTGGACTCACTTCTATCTGAGCTTCAGCCTTCTGAACTTGTTGATGGGAATCACCAGAGTGACTAAACAATGTAACTGGTGGAACTGGCACTGCAGGTTGCCTTTGCTCAATTGAGATCGTTTGCTGGTGAAGACCTCCAGACTAATTAAAAAATAGTTTTTAGTTAAATCAGGAACATTCAAGCACACAGAGAAAGTGCATAATAAAAACTTACATTGACATCTAAGCCATGAACTCCTGCACTGCTACTCTGTGTGGCAGTTGGCTTTGCCGCTGGATATCCAAGAAGAGACATGAGGTAGGAAGACACTTCTTTGCAAGTAGCAAACTGATGTCCTTTGGGGCTGAAAGTATGACATACGCAATTATCGGTAAACAACGGGGCTAAGAATCTAACATGACAGATGTAATCTCCTACTAATGAGATGATGAAATCAATCAAAAAGTGCATATGCCCAGGTGCTGAGGAGATGAAGCACTATAAAGGCAAATGCTATAGTGGCATACCGTTCTACCAAACACTTGTCAGTTAAGTTCTTCACTGAACATTTTCACAACGTTAAAAGGGAATAGAGACATTTTCACAGAATAAATGTATTTTTTCATATTACATATGTTTGTTCACACATCCATCCAGCCATGCTGACGTGACGGTACTTCTAATTTCACATGGTTGGGTATTAGCCTATTTCTCAAATGTAAATGCAGATGACAGTTGTTCAGACTTCAGACATACATAGCTTGTAGCTGACAGCCTGTTATCGCATATGTATAATGGCTTGAGCTAGAACATGAATCTACGGAACACACTAAGTGAGAAGCGCATTCCACACACAACACCTATGTTTCTAATCTCATTTTAATGTTTGGTTTAGGTTACTGAGCTATTGGCAACTTTGAAGGCATCTCATGCTAAAGAGTAAAATAGGAAATCTTTCTACAACAGATGAACCTTGTAAGTTGCAACATTTTGAAAAACCTATCAATTGACGCCTGATGCAATAAAAAACAAGAATGCCGGGGTAGAGGAACAAACCTCACATAACGGCGGCAATTAATCCATGCAACACGCTCCTTCCGCTTGAGCCCAAGCAGCAGCTTCCACCCCCGGGGCAGGTAGTCAGCGAACATGCCAGCATCCACGAACTTCCTCCGACGCCTCCGGCTTCCCCATTGCCCTTCAAGGGCATTCATATATCCCAGCAGCTCGGACTCAGACCCCATGCCTGCCGTCCGCTGCCGTAGCTCCTCCCCATATGGGTCTACCAGCTCGGCGAGACTCGCCAGATCAACCGCCACCCCTTTTGGATTCAACAATTCTCTATCGGGGTCCGTGGCCGCCGCCACCGCCGGGGGCGGCGGCGGCAGCGACGGCGCAGGTGCTGTTGTCGCGGGCGCGGTTAGGGTTTGCTGTCGGGGTGGAATCGCCGGCGGGGCAGGGTACGAGGGGTCGTCGCGCGCGAAGAGGCGTTGGAGGTGGAACACAATGAGGCGGTTCTCGGAGTCCTCCTCTGAGGGAGCGGCGGCGGCGGCGGAGGAGGAGGCACTCGACGCCGTGCTCGACCGCGACACGGCCTTCCGCTTCCTCCACCGCGCGCGTTCGTTCCTGGCCTCCCTCCCGCCTCCGCACCGGATCCCCCTTTCCGAGGCCGGCAAGCTGTACCGCGAGCTCGGCTTCCCCCGCGGCCGCAAGGTGGCGCGCTCCGCCGCGCGCCACCCGCTGCTGTTCCACCTCCCCGTCGTGGACTCCGTCCCGCACCTCGCGCTCACGCCGCTCATGCGCTCGCTCCTCGAGGAAGAGCGCCGCATCCACGGCGAGCTCCTCCCGTCGCGGGTGCGCGCGGTCCGGAAGCTCCTCATGCTCACCGCCCACCGCCGCGTGCCGCTCGCGAAGCTCCACCACTGCCGCGCGGTGCTCGGCCTCCCCGACGACTTCCGCGACCGCGTCCGCGACTTCCCCGACGACTTCCGCGTCGTCGTCGACCCCGCGGACGGCCGCCACGTCCTCGAGCTGGCGCGCTGGGACCCCGCGCTCGCCGTCAGCGCGCTGGAGCGCGACTTCGTCGTGGACGAGCGCCGCGTCCGGCGCACGTTCCGCTTCGCCGTCCCGCACCGCCGGCTGATGCCGCTCGACGCCGAGGACGCCGACCGCCTCGACGCGGCGACCACGTTCCCGCTGGTCTCGCCGTACACCAACGGCGCGCTGCTCAAGCCGTGGACGCCTGAGGCGGAGAAGTACCGCGTCGGGGTGGTGCACGAGTTCCTGAGCCTGACCGTGGAGAAGCGCGCCATGATCCACCACATCGTCGAGTTCAAGGAGGAGTTCGGGCTCACGCGGCACATGTACGAGTCGCTGCAGAAGCAGAACCGCGCGTTCTACCTCGCAGGCACGGAGATGAACTGGGCCCTGTTCCTCAGGGACGCGTACGACGAAAATGGAGTGCTCAAGGAGAAGGATCCCCTCGTGCTGTTCAACGAGAAGCTGCAGCGCTATGCCTGCATGACCAAGGTGGATTCCGGAGAGACCATGGCTGATGCTGCAGGCTTCACTGAATAGAATCAGCTTTCAATTTGGCGGCTTGTGCCTTGTGCATCTCCTTCCTGTTCAGCCACTGAACTTGATGTACATGTAGGTATACAGTTCTCGGCTTCTCTCTAGAATAGCATTTCATTCTTTAATGTCTATAGATTTTTCTTTCGCGGTTCAATTGGGAACTTATTTTTATACTGCCTAGTTTCATGTTTGCATCAGTTTCCATCCTGATGAATGCTCTCTCGCATTGGGCTTGGTCGCCATTGAACAATTGCACCAGTCTTTCTTGTTAATGTCATACAACATTGCTTTTAGAGTAGATTGCCTATATCCACATGTATACCCTGCATTTGGTCAACAATTACTTTGCCGTATCTTTCGGACAAGCTACAGCATCCTACAATTTGCTTGTATTGCACATTGAGATCCGTGACATACTCCAATTTCGTTTACTAGCAATTCTCAAGAAGAAAATTTGCAAGATATGTGCTGAAAAAATTCACCAATCCCACCCTTTTAGCCGACAACTCTTTTTGCTCTGTAACAAGGGCAATCCATATGTTGTGGGTGCTGTATGCTTTACTGTTTTGCTAAAACAAGAGTTGCAGATAATTTGATAATGCATGACTACACAACTGTGATTGGCGCTCACTCTTTAAAGTAATCATTCTCGTTAATAATTAACAGCTATGAAATTTGTATGGCGATCATCCATCTATTTCGTCTAATTCATGTATATTTTCCATACTTATTGTACCCATTATCATCAACATGAAAGGCTCTGACCACGATCCTATTGCAGATATCATCATGGGAATCATTCCTAGTACCCTCACATGGACCTATGTAGCTCTGAAGATCACCCATCTTGGAAGGTGCCTCCTTAGACCATCCACATCAGAACATCATATCGTGTGCTCGGCTGCCAGAATAGTTTACACCTGGGGCAGTATGCACGATTGCACCGGCAAGAACGCGTTTCAGAGCACGCATTTGCAAAGCCCTGGATTCAAGATTTCCACCATATGCTGACGGCCTGGCAGGGGCTAAGTTCTCAGCATTATGCTGACGGCCTGGCAGGTGCTTTGCGCCTTTGCCTCCATTCTTCTCTTTTTAATTTTATAGGAAATGTGTTTTTAACCCATACAGTTATAAAGGTTCGTGATTATCTGTCTGGTAAAATGATATGCTCCCTCTGTTTTTGTAAATGTATGTTTTGGAAATTGACATGGTCTCCACCATGTTACTTTGACTGTAATTTTTTTATATTTGTGATGACAAAAGGTTTACTGAATCCATACTGGATTATGCAAGTGCTTTTCACAATGTATTCAGTGGCATTATTTTCATATGATTAAGCCAAATATGTTTACTTAATTTAATGGTGAAAATTAGAGAAACTTTACATCATGTATTCCAGAACGTATTAGACAGCGGTAAATCCTGGAATAAATAGTTCACGGTCCTAGCTCTCTTTATTTACAAAAACAGAGGGAGCATATCACTTTAAAAGTTCCCGGAGTACTATATATCAGACATTGACACATGTACAAGTTGCGGAGAGCCAGGCGTTTTGCTTCTTTCAAAGACGACATCTCCGTGCGAGCTGAGTCCTTCGATGATGGATGGCGAGATCTCAGATGTGTTGCCTGAGGGGTCATCTTCGATCTGAACCTGTCTGCTGAACTCTTCAGATCGATGAACCGAGAGACGGACTTTCACAGGCGTTTTTATGCAACCATGATGCAGGTGCGGAAACCTCGTCTTCCTTTAAACATCAAAATTTCATATATGGTTAAACAACTCGTGCTATGATTTTTGTGCGCCCAATCGTTAAAATTCGTTTGGTGAGACTCGATGAGACGTTTGGATGGGGCAGGGATTCCAAGTTCCAACATTTGTTTCTGCATTTTTCGTATGAGTGGATTGACCCAGCTCGATATGTGGATCAATCCACCGGATCGTTTTACTGAAATGTCAATCGAGCAAGAGCTTTGTGACGAAGTGAGGAAACCACATTTGTCCTTCGTCTCAAAAAATAAGAAACCACATTTGTCCTTTCCTTCGAAAGACCTGATGAGGCCATTTGTTACAGGCATTTGTTAAGCAGTGCAGACCTGCTGTAAAATATAGTGAAGGAAAAAGGAAAAAAAAATAAATTCCTACAATAGTGAAGAAAAAAATCCATCTGTTAAGCAGTGCAGACCTGCTGTAAAATATAGTGAAGGAAAAACGGAAAAAAAATAAAATCCTGTAAAATATAGTGAAGGAAAAACGAAATAAAAAATGAATTCAAATAGTGAAAAAAAATCCGACCTGCCGGATTCGAACCAGCGACCTAAGGATTCACCTGCAACGACTACAGTCCTCCGCTCTACCAACTGAGCTAAGGTCGGCTTGTCTAAAGATTTCGAAAACCAGGTACTAATTTTAGTAAATGCTGCTGTTCAGGTGCCAGCCACCTGGCCTTTATCGAGTTGTGAACATTCCCTAGATCTTCCCTTGTGTTCAATGGTATCCCATCACTCTATTGTTAGGTTACTTATTACGGAGTACGTAGGTAATAAACCGACCGCCTTAACCCTTGCTAGTTTGCTTCCGTATCCAAGAACCCGTCCCCCAATTGAAACTTGAAAGCGTACTGACCGGCACCATGCATGCTTCCGTATACACGCTTGGTTCTGGCTTTCTGGCCTGAACTGAAACAAAGGCATCTCATTCAGCTTACAGATTGTAATCAACGGTGTACGGTAAAACGGGACGAGTCAGTAGATTTCGATTTGAGCATGCATCTACCGAAACCAGCCAAAGGGACGTGCCTCTCACAGTGTCAGAGGCAGCGCCGTCTGTCAAAAGGTTCAAAACCGGACAACTGAAATATGAACCAAGGCTCCACGAGAATCCGACACCGACAACACTCAGGCGTCGTTGACGTTCGTACGCGCCCCAAACCCAAAGGCGAGCGAGCACGCGCACCGAAAGCGAATTTTTTTTCCGTGGCGTTTAGCAAAACACGCACGCAGCAGCTGCGAGCCAGCGACTGTGGTTCAATTGAACTGCGATTCCACTCGACAGAAGGAAAAAACAAAAGAAACGTGAGCAAATGCAGGGCAGTCGGCAGCCGCGTGTGTCGTCAGCGTTTCTCCGCGCATGCGTTACTTATAGCCTTACAGGGATCCGGCTAGCTAATGGTAACCGGAGCTGGACAGGTCGCCTCAATCAGCAAAGATCAAACACATTGCACAACGCATTGCCGACTTGCCGTTTGCACCGCACCGCTCAGAGGTCAAGTCTCGGAGCTTGTAGGCACTAGGCACGGGACAGGCCCAGGGTCCGTCATGCCAACGGGCTGTTGTACTTGTGTCGCATAAAAGGCAAGGAACCTGCGAAAAATACTTCCTGTTCTAAATTATAAGTTATTCTAACATTTTTGAATAGTTAAAGCATATCAAGTTTGACCAAATTTATACAATAAAGTACTAACATTTATGATACTAAATAACTTCCATTACATTCTTTATTAGATAATTTTCATAGAATATCTATTTGGTGCCATAAACGTTTGTAATATTCGCAATATTTTTGGTCAAATATAAAATAGTTTGACTCTCGAAAAATATTGAAATGACTTATAATTTGGAACGGAGGAAGTATAATTCTAGATATTTTTATGAGGAGAGAGTAGATAAGAAACTCCATGCTTAACGGGTCTTTTGAGTTTTTTGTGTGTAATGGAGATCTTCCTATCGAATGATGGCAGTCCATCGACAGCACTCATCATTAGTCACCGATGAATTCCAGTCAGATACTCACTGTTTATCACAACATGAAAGGTTTGTCTCCACAACATCAATAAACTAATAGCACAACATCATACATGAGTATTTGCAATATCAAAATTATTCCAGAATAACTCACCGCATCCAACCAACTTTAGAGAAAAACCCCCACCAAAAACTCACCGCATCTGCTTGGGAGAGTCTGGATGGTGCCTCGATCACCTTCCATGACAGCTCGCTGTCATCTCCTCCACGACGACTAGCGAGGAACCACCGACATCGGAGCTTGTTGCGCTACCATGCCGTCCTCTAGAGGGATCTGCAACAAGTGGCCACCGCTGCATTGTAGAGCTCTGGCAAACACTGCCGGCCTCCATACTCTCTACTAGATCCGGTGGTGGGATGAGTCTCATGAAGAGAGAAATGAAAATGATGTTATTAATATTTTGCTTCCATAGAAAAGGGTAAACAATAAGATATATATGGACAAAAAGCAGCCATGTAATGTTCAATAACACAAGCATGCTAAGGAGGGTTGTACCTATGTTGAAGCATTACCATTTTTTCTATTCTATTTATCAGTAAAACTCCTAACGTAGAGTAGCAAAGGACTACATCTCGATACCCGAAATCTATATGGAGAGGGCTCTCCCTTTAACCTTATCCCGAGACCCCTCCTAATCTCCCTTCTTTTTCAATCCAACCGTTCCTCGCCCTTTTCACAATCCTGCTCCCCATCGTGCATCACTCCTCGAGCCGGATCTAGCGCACGCCGTCGGGGGTCGGGTGCTCGGCGCGCTCGCACGACGGCGCCGGCGCTGGCTTCGCCCTGGAGGACTCTGGAGGCGGGGCGTCGCTGCCTTCGCCCTCGAGGACTCTGGAGGCGGGACGTCGCTGCCTCTTCCGTCATCACCATCGCCGGCCGTTATCACCATCACCAGAGGAGGCTGGGGGCTCGGCGTCGTTCCACGGCGCCGACGGCGTGCCCCCGGACCTCCACCCGATGTACGTGGGCAAGTCGCGCCGCCGCTACCTCAACGCCGCCGACCTCGTTGGCCACCCCCTTGGAAAAACCCTTGCGGGAAAAAACCACGGAAGACAATCACTATTGAGGAGAGTTTACACTGTCTCTTATACACATCTAGATGTGTATAAGAGACAGCCTATATACAGGCTTTTTTATCACATCATTTTTATTGTATAAGATAATCAAACTAGGATGGCACGCGTTCTTCGCCTATCGGGGAATTCGTTGGACCCGGCATTTTTTTTCTCGACGCTTGTCATAGTGTAAACTTTTATGTACATGATACGAATTATGGAACTTACTTTAGTCTTATGTAAAATTGTCTTCAATAGGTGCCTACGTCAGGCGGTTGTGTTAGTCTAAAAATATCCATAAAAGTGGAAATTGGCCAACCTCATGTATTAAGAAAACATCCTGACAAAGGTGCAAGTATCGGATTCACCATAACTAAGTAGTTGAGTAAATCAGACTTGACATTTATGTACTGCATTTTGCCCCAGTTTCTTTTAACATTCTAATGATAATCGGTGACAATAACTACCACATTTCACTAGAAATGATAATTAGGTATCATTTTCTGTGGTAGGAAGTAACTTTTCGTAATTTTTGTCACTAGTAAGTAACTTTTTCATACATTTAGTTCAACATTAAGTAGCTTTTTCATTTTTTTTACTTAACAGAATGTAACATACACAACTCAGTTATGTGCATGCCTATTGTAATTTTTTTTGCTACTAGGCTGAAAAGTTAGATTGTGGAACACCTGGTCATTGCTTTTATGATCCTAGCATGAATATGACTTCTCTTTTTTTTAGAAACATCAAATATTGTAGTTATTTGTTTTGTGATACTTGGATGGTGCAATCATATATCGGCTTGGTAGCTTGTCAGTCTTGCTGATTTTTTGCTTTATGTGACCTTTTTTTTGCATGTGCAGCTAATTAAGTCAGGTCAGTGCATATTGGGTGCTGCAGGTGTCTCTCTTCACAACTAGCTGTAAATACATTAATTAGGTATATTCCATTGAGACACCTCTCAGCTATGTTACTTTACTGATTTTTTTTTGTTTCACCACCACCTTGAGCTAACAATCATAACTGGGGTGGTGGTGTTATGTCTAACTGTTGAATACAATGTCGAGAAAAATTCCATAGAGTGGTATGCTGCATTTTTTTTGCATACCTAATCATCTAGGTCAAGTATATGATACATTTGATTTTTTTTGCTTTAAGATGTAAAAGATGAACATATTGCATGGCACTGTGAAGTCTGCCCATAACAATCTTTTTTGCAAAGTGATATACACTTATTTCTGTTATTTAGTCAGGTCAGTGCATATTGGGTGCTGCAGGTGTCTCTCTTCACAACTAGCTGTAAATACATTAATTAGGTATATTCCATTGAGACACCTCTCAGCTATGTTACTTTACTGATTTTTTTTTTGTTTCACCACCACCTTGAGCTAACAATTATAACTGGGGTGGTGGTGTTATGTCTAACTGTTGAGTACAATGTCGAGAAAAATTCCATAGAGTGGTATGCTGCATTTTTTTTTGCATACCTAATCATCTAGGTCAAGTATATGATACATTTGATTTTTTTTGCTTTAAGATGTAAAAGATGAACATACTGCATGGCACTTTTTTTTTTTGAGATCAACATACTGCATGGCACTGTGAAGTCTGCCCATAACAATCTTTTTTGCAAAGTGATATACACTTATTTCTGTTATTGTGTCTTTGGATAGTACAACTACTCTAAAGTAATTTTTTATTTAGAGAGTGATCAATACTTAGAGCTTACCTATTTATGTTCAGAATTAGAAAGTAACTTTTCTTACTATTTTATTTTATTTAGAAAGGAACTTTCTGTTGCTTTTGTACAGATGTAACTAAAGTAGGGTTAGTGCATAATGGGGCGGCACTGTCTCTTGGCAGCCAGATATTGGAGCTATTGGTGCAAGCATCTTCAACTATTGTAGTGTTTACTTTTTACGGTTATTCTAGTGCTAATATAGTTTCAGAGAAATACATATTTGTTTGGTCATTTCTTTTGGTTTTAGTACTTGTTGTCATGATATATTTTTTGTTTGTTGTGGGAATCGTATGTTAGGTCTCCCAAGCCATATAGAGCCTATTTATCAGTTGATTTGCATGTGTCATGGGGGATCCTGTAATTCATGGCATGGTACTTTAACTGTATGTTCACCCAATCATCAGGTTCTATTGTATCAAAAGTAACTTTGGCACTATTTATGTGGATTAGGAAATAACTTATCATCACTGCATATATTACAAATAGTAACTTATCTATAATTGATATGACAGAGGAAGTAACTTAGCATCAGAATACATAATAAATAAATAACTTGACATAACCTGCATTATACATTAGTTTTACTTTTTTTTGGTATATGTCTTGATGTAGTAGTGAGCTACGGAATAAAAAAGTAGAAACTTAATTTATCCATATAGTATCCCTGCACCTGTGTTTCCACTCGATTTAATTTCGTTCTCCTGTAGATTCATTGGTCGATTGATTTATCTCTTTGTCGTACGTTGTTGCTGGTGTAGATCTCGCGAAGAACCCAGTGTTTGGCCGGCTCGACACCCTATAGTGAGTTCGATTCTCTCCATTTAGCGCTCTTCCATCACATATCGTGAGGATTCCTTGTTTGTAGTATTTGTGCCACGCCGAATTATGGTGTTTAGGGTGCATCTGTGGCCTTGGAGGCCGCGATGGAGAGATGCAGGATCCCTGTCAGGCTGCAGATTTCCAAATTGCAAAATAAATGGACAGATGCAGGGTCCATGTCTGATGCAGATTTATATTTCATTTCCCCTGTCAGACTTCTGTTAGGTCCAAATGGAGCTTGATGCCAGTGCATTCATTGCGCTTTTGGGGTTAGAGGGAGGGTTTGCAAGAACAGGATGGCTTCGTATTGGCTGGTTGATGTGAGAGGCTTTTCCATGTGTCTGTCGCCTCTATTTGTGTGGTGTTTGTTGCTTGATTGCGATAAATAGGATATGTGTTGAGCCTGAACTGACCGTGCAAATTCTTGTGAAGTCTAAGAAAAATAAGATTTGTAGACATCTTGAAATAGTATAGTCTACCTGAAACATTTTTTTTAGTTTTTTGGTGGGCTTTGTATCATTCTAATAGATTCTATCATAAGATTAGACCAAACAATATTGGCCTTGGGCTCCTGATTTCAAGTTCCTAGCTTATTCGCAATATTTTTGGTCAAATATAAAATAGTTTGACTCTCGAAAAATATTGAAATGACTTATAATTTGGAACGGAGGAAGTATAATTCTAGATATTTTTATGAGGAGAGAGTAGATAAGAAACTCCATGCTTAACGGGTCTTTTGAGTTTTTTGTGTGTAATGGAGATCTTCCTATCGAATGATGGCAGTCCATCGACAGCACTCATCATTAGTCACCGATGAATTCCAGTCAGATACTCACTGTTTATCACAACATGAAAGGTTTGTCTCCACAACATCAATAAACTAATAGCACAACATCATACATGAGTATTTGCAATATCAAAATTATTCCAGAATAACTCACCGCATCCAACCAACTTTAGAGAAAAACCCCCACCAAAAACTCACCGCATCTGCTTGGGAGAGTCTGGATGGTGCCTCGATCACCTTCCATGACAGCTCGCTGTCATCTCCTCCACGACGACTAGCGAGGAACCACCGACATCGGAGCTTGTTGCGCTACCATGCCGTCCTCTAGAGGGATCTGCAACAAGTGGCCACCGCTGCATTGTAGAGCTCTGGCAAACACTGCCGGCCTCCATACTCTCTACTAGATCCGGTGGTGGGATGAGTCTCATGAAGAGAGAAATGAAAATGATGTTATTAATATTTTGCTTCCATAGAAAAGGGTAAACAATAAGATATATATGGACAAAAAGCAGCCATGTAATGTTCAATAACACAAGCATGCTAAGGAGGGTTGTACCTATGTTGAAGCATTATTTTTTTTGCATACCTAATCATCTAGGTCAAGTATATGATACATTTGATTTTTTTTGCTTTAAGATGTAAAAGATGAACATATTGCATGGCACTGTGAAGTCTGCCCATAACAATCTTTTTTGCAAAGTGATATACACTTATTTCTGTTATTTTGTCTTTGGATAGTACAACTACTCTAAAGTAATTTTTTATTTAGAGAGTGATCAATACTTAGAGCTTACCTATTTATGTTCAGAATTAGAAAGTAACTTTTCTTACTATTTTATTTTATTTAGAAAGGAACTTACTGTTGCTTTTGTACAGATGTAACTAAAGTAGGGTTAGTGCATAATGGGGCGGCACTGTCTCTTGGCAGCCAGATATTGGAGCTATTGGTGCAAGCATCTTCAACTATTGTAGTGTTTACTTTTTACGGTTATTCTAGTGCTAATGTAGTTTCAGAGAAATACATATTTGTTTGGTCATTTCTTTTGGTTTTAGTACTTGTTGTCATGATATATTTTTTGTTTGTTGTGGGAATCGTATGTTAGGTCTGCCAAGCCATATAGAGCCTATTTATCAGTTGATTTGCGTGTGTCATGGGGGATCCTGTAATTCATGGCATGGTACTTTAACTGTATGTTCACCCAATCATCAGGTTCTATTGTATCAAAAGTAACTTTGGCACTATTTATGTGGATTAGGAAATAACTTATCATCACTGCATATATTACAAATAGTAACTTATCTATAATTGATATGACAGAGGAAGTAACTTAGCATCAGAATACATAATAAATAAATAACTTGACATAACCTGCATTATACATTAGTTTTACTTTTTTTTGGTATATGTCTTGATGTAGTAGTGAGCTACGGAATAAAAAAGTAGAAACTTAATTTATCCATATAGTATCCCTGCACCTGTGTTTCCACTCGATTTAATTTCGTTCTCCTGTAGATTCATTGGTCGATTGATTTATCTCTTTGTCGTACGTTGTTGCTGGTGTAGATCTCGCGAAGAACCCAGTGTTTGGCCGGCTCGACACCCTATAGTGAGTTCGATTCTCTCCATTTAGCGCTCTTCCATCACATATCGTGAGGATTCCTTGTTTGTAGTATTTGTGCCACGCCGAATTATGGTGTTTAGGGTGCATCTGTGGCCTTGGAGGCCGCGATGGAGAGATGCAGGATCCCTGTCAGGCTGCAGATTTCCAAATTGCAAAATAAATGGACAGATGCAGGGTCCATGTCTGATGCAGATTTATATTTCATTTCCCCTGTCAGACTTCTGTTAGGTCCAAATGGAGCTTGATGCCAGTGCATTCATTGCGCTTTTGGGGTTAGAGGGAGGGTTTGCAAGAACAGGATGGCTTCGTATTGGCTGGTTGATGTGAGAGGCTTTTCCATGTGTCTGTCGCCTCTATTTGTGTGGTGTTTGTTGCTTGATTGCGATAAATAGGATATGTGTTGAGCCTGAACTGACCGTGCAAATTCTTGTGAAGTCTAAGAAAAATAAGATTTGTAGACATCTTGAAATAGTATAGTCTACCTGAAACATTTTTTTTAGTTTTTTGGTGGGCTTTGTATCATTCTAATAGATTCTATCATAAGATTAGACCAAACAATATTGGCCTTGGGCTCCTGATTTCAAGTTCCTAGCTATAGATGGGTAACACTTATAGAAGATCTAGATTTTTATATGCTTTTAGGGAAGTAACTTATCATTGATTTACATTAGGTAGAAAGTAACATTACTGTTCTGCAACATAGAGGCAGTAACATATAAGAGTTCTTAGTGATACATTGATACACCTATATACATGCTTTTTTTGTCACATCATTTTTATTGCATAAGCTAATCAAACTAGGATGGCACACGTGCTTCGCCTATCGGGGAATTCGTTAGAGCTAGCATTTTTTTCTCGACACTTGTCGTAATGTAAACTTTTATGTACATGATACGAATTATGGAACTTACTTTAGTCTTATGTAAAATTGTCTTCAATAGGTGCCTACGTCAGGCGGTTGTGTTAGTCTAAAAATATCCATAAAAGTGGAAATTGGCTAACCTCATGTATTAAGAAAACATCCTGACAAAGGTGCAAGTATCGGATTCACCATAACTAAGTAGTTGAGTAAATCAGACTTGACATTTATGTACTACATTTTGCCCCAGTTTCTGTTAACATTCTAATGATAATTGGCGACAATAAGTCAATAACTACCACATTTCACTAGAAATGATAATTAGGTATCATTTTCTGTGGTAGGAAGTAACTTTTCGTAATTTTTGTCACTAGTAAGTAACTTTTTCATACATTTAGTTCAACATTAAGTAGCTTTTTCATTTTTTTTACTTAACAGAATGTAACATACACAACTCAGTTATGTGCATGCCTATTGTAATTTTTTTTGCTACTAGGCTGAAAAGTTAGATTGTGGAACACCTGGTCATTGCTTTTATGATCCTAGCATGAATATGACTTCTCTTTTTTTTAGAAACATCAAATATTGTAGTTATTTGTTTTGTGATACTTGGATGGTGCAATCATATATCGGCTTGGTAGCTTGTCAGTCTTGCTGATTTTTTGCTTTATGTGACCTTTTTTTTGCATGTGCAGCTAATTAAGTCAGGTCAGTGCATATTGGGTGCTGCAGGTGTCTCTCTTCACAACTAGCTGTAAATACATTAATTAGGTATATTCCATTGAGACACCTCTCAGCTATGTTACTTTACTGATTTTTTTTTTGTTTCACCACCACCTTGAGCTAACAATCATAACTGGGGTGGTGGTGTTATGTCTAACTGTTGAATACAATGTCGAGAAAAATTCCATAGAGTTGGTTATTTTTTTTTGCATACCTAATCATCTAGGTCAAGTATATGATACATTTGATTTTTTTTGCTTTAAGATGTAAAAGATGAACATATTGCTTCATATGGCACTGTGAAGTCTGCCCATAACAATCTTTTTTGCAAAGTGATATACACTTATTTCTGTTATTTGTCTTGGATAGTACAACTACTCTAAAGTAATTTTTTATTTAGAGAGTGATCAATACTTAGAGCTTACCTATTTATGTTCAGAATTAGAAAGTAACTTTCTTACTATTTTATTTTATTTAGAAAGGAACTTTCTGTTGCTTTTGTACAGATGTAACTAAAGTAGGGTTAGTGCATAATGGGCGGCACTGTCTCTTGGCAGCCAGATATTGGAGCTATTGGTGCAAGCATCTTCAACTATTGTAGTGTTTACTTTTTACGGTTATTCTAGTGCTAATATAGTTTCAGAGAAATACATATTTGTTTGGTCATTTCTTTTGGTTTTAGTACTTGTTGTCATGATATATTTTTTGTTTGTTGTGGGAATCGTATGTTAGGTCTGCCAAGCCATATAGAGCCTATTTATCAGTTGATTTGCGTGTGTCATGGGGGATCCTGTAATTCATGGCATGGTACTTTAACTGTATGTTCACCCAATCATCAGGTTCTATTGTATCAAAAGTAACTTTGGCACTATTTATGTGGATTAGGAAATAACTTATCATCACTGCATATATTACAAATAGTAACTTATCTATAATTGATATGACAGAGGAAGTAACTTAGCATCAGAATACATAATAAATAAATAACTTGACATAACCTGCATTATACATTAGTTTTACTTTTTTTTGGTATATGTCTTGATGTAGTAGTGAGCTACGGAATAAAAAAGTAGAAACTTAATTTATCCATATCATTCAGTTAGTAGATTATTACAGTGAGTTTCGTATGTTAGGTCTGACTAGCCAAATAGAGCCTTATGATGGTTGAATCATGCAATTTTAGCCACAAAAATGCAATGGAATAGTGTGCAGTCATGGGTGAAATCATTAAGGGTCACTTTTAAATTTTTCGCTTGTGACCCTGAAATTGCCGGCATGATCAGAATGTATGTTTCTAACCAATAAAGCTTTTTCTCTAATATTCTGATGTTATAAAACTCATGTCTCATTATTATTCATTGTTGCTATATGCACCTGATCTTCTTTATTTACGGTGAATATGGTTCTCTCATAGGTGTCTCTATTTGTTAGTAGTGTTCAACCAGTGCACTTCTCGAACAACTTTTGCATCAACTTCGCAACCTGCAACCCATTACTAGCAGTTGACCATACTACAATATTTTTTACTTTATGAGTATGTAACCTTTTTTACTTTCATCTAAGAAACATATAGGATTTTCTTGTCCGGAAAACAAAGTAGATATAGCATCTTAATACTAGAATTAGGAAGTAACTTTTAGTAGTTTTAGTTTTACAGGAATATGTTACATAGGGCCTGGGATATAGATTTGTTTTTGCAATTCATTGATAGCTCATCTATGTGATTATGTATAAAAATAACTTGGCACTATTTATGTGAATTAGAAAGTAACTTATCATCAATGTATATAGTATAAGAGTAACTTATCCAATTTACATGGCGCAGGAAGTAACTTAACATTAGTTTAAGTAATCAATAAGAACTTGACATAACTTGCATTTCACTATTTATGTGAATTAGAAAGTAACTTATCATCAATGTATATAGTATAAGAGTAACTTATCCAATTTACATGGCGTAGGAAGTAACTTAACATTAGTTTAAGTAATACAATAAGAAACTTGACATAACTTGCATTTTATAAGGAAATTTTTTTTGTATGTGTGCTTTCATGCTGCAGTAAACTAGTGAATACACTAGTGAATTAGGAAGAAACCTTTTCTTTTTTTGAAACAACCAGTGATGAATTCTCATGACCATATATATGCTCATTCTCTATACATGAGTTATATTTGTGATTATGTACAAAAGTAACCTGTCCCTATTTATGTGGACTAAACACATTAACTTGTCATTATACTTCCTGAAGTAACCTCATTCTCTATACATGAGTTATATTTGTGATTATGTACAAAAGTAACCTGTCCCTATTTATGTGGACTAAACACATAACTTGTCATTATACTTCCTGAAGTAACGTGACACTAATCTTAGTAACTTTTTATGCAAATCAGTATTTGCCATGGCTTTAGCTTATACTTATCTGATTTACTTTTTGCACCCATTTAAAATTTCTATGATTCAGGTTTCTAAATATTAATTTTTGTGTTTAATCCCGTTTTTCTAGCAGGTGAAGATTTTAGTTGAGGCCAAATAACAGAACAAGCAGATTTCAGGTGTAGATTTTAGCAAAGGAGTTATAAACAGAGCATGCAGTGCTCTACTTATTTTTTCTTCCAGATGCAAATATCATGCAGACCACATACACACATGTACAACATATGCAGTACGCGTCCTTGATGATGCAAGTTACATTTTAATTAATATGCACCACATCTTTGTGATGTATAATTAATTTTCATGAATCCGCATCATATTTTGCTGATTTTGAACTAGCTTGAGTGTGTTCATTTGTAAATGATCAATCTGTAGTATTTTTCCATTCTCTTGATAGCTCCTCTTTGATCCTTTTATTTTGTCTTGATTGATGCCTGGATGAGCCTACGACGCTGCAGCGAGATGGATTGTAATGGCCCTGCCAATGTCCAGGTGTTCTATGTCCATAGGTAACCTAGTTGTTGGACCTTTTCTTCTCTAGGCCCGTTTTGTTACTTTTAGGATGTGCCACGATTTTTTGGCTTGCCATTCGTCAGATTCTCTTCTGCCTGTTTTTTGTTTTGGCGCGTTTTTCGTTTTTCTTCCTATCCCACGTGTTTTTAGTTTTAGGGTGTGATCCTTCTGATCCCGCAAGGCTGCACGTGATCGTGTTCCCAAAATAGAATTCATTACCAGCGCTGCCGCCCTCAATACGGAAACCTCGGAGGGCTCTCTACTTAACGCTAAACGGAGAGGGCTCTCTGTGTAGCCGTGTCCATCTCGATAACTATTTGATGCTATTTGGCACCTGGACCATGCTCATACACATGAACATTATGCATCATTTATATGGAATCCAAAAAAAACATTCTTAGGTCGAAGACACCCAAACTTTTTATCTTTCATGACTCCACCAAGTATAACCATCTTGATGGAGTCATAGCGGCAACACTATCTCCGACCAATAAGGCTTTCTCTAATGGTTGATGTTTAGCTGAGTTATAAAATATTTTTTATATTTTAATATAAAAACGAGAAGGAACCTCTTGATGATGAAGAGATAGTCTCATACATGTACTTCAAAATTACGTGAGGATGACGTGCAGAATTATTTATATTATAAATTATATACTATGAGTCGATCATTGAAAGAGTTATCTTTAAAGATGTTTAGAGTTAAGTACTACTTCTGTCATTGGTGAAGGCCTACCCCCGTGGGTGCACGGACTAAGACAGAGATAGAGGACCAATGACATGCGATCGATCCGTGAAGTCCAATCGTTGGCGGACCCTGTAAGTGTACTTGCCAGGTTCGATGGGAGGCAACGGCTCTCGTTTGTCTTCTGCCTTTGCGACGAGTTCTACAAATATATTGGAGGATCCCATCGACGATGATGCGGACGTGGCCGCTATCCTGCGACCGCCAATCGCGCAGGGCCGTTTCCACGATGGTTGGAAAGGCCCTCGCATGTGGATCTTGTTGGGTTTTTTTGTCGTGAGCTTGGTTATCGTTTCCGTCTTTCTTTCCGAATGTTGTTACAGTTCCTTTTTCTTATTTACGCTTACTCATTTTGTCCTAAAATATAATCATTTCTGAGTTTGTTCTAGTAAGTCTTAAGTATATCCTAATTAAAGTTTGACCAATTATGTAGACAAGAATATTAACATGTACCAAGATAAAGAAGTAAAATATGAAAATATTAACATGTACCAATTATTGCATACAGTATATTATTGTTCTTCTTCTTAAGACAAAGTTAGAAATGCGTATTACTAGTTTCGAACGGAGTAAGTATTTTATATATGTTTTATTCAATAGAACTGGCACTGTTTTGCGCCTCGCTAAAAAGAAAGTGACCGGAGAGAGGAACAGGACGCAACACGAGAACATGTTCAGGGGTTCAGTAGTCACATGACCCTCAGACAATGCAGCAAGTTGGGTTAGCAATTTTCTTACCAGTGCCGCAAGCTCTGCCCCCCCTGACAGCCTCTTACTTCCTGAAAGCTTCAGGATCAAGTCAACCGGGCAGAGGCAGGCTTGTTCGTTCCCCGAACTTGGAGGAAAGGATGCCACATGATCAAGTTAGGCATCTGCTGACCCACATAGATAACCACCACGCCAGCAGATTCCAGCATCTCTGTGCAGCATATCAGATTCCAGCATATCTATGAATCTATCCATGCACTGCAACCAACTTCCTGCATCTTTGTGCAGTCTCAAGAATTTCAAACAAGAATTCAGGTATTGATTACCACGGAACTAAAAAACTACAGCCAGGAATCTAGTGACTTTGAGCCTAATCGGCATTGTCTGCATGCAGATGCTAAAGCAAACAAAAGACATGTTATCCTGGTCCTGCTATGCAAGGGAGATGTGTCATAAACAAGTTACACATTTGCATGACAGGCGGACACAGCAGCGAGGACAAGCCTTTTGAGCTATGCCAGCCTCATTCTAAGCCCCCAATCCTACCAAATCATAGCCTAACCCATGCACGTATACCTCTGCCAGGCCCCCACCATGAGGTGAGAGGCCAGGGCCACATGGACTACAGATGGAAATACCTGGAACACTGCATTGCAAGCAAATGTTTTCCTCCTGGCTTTGGTAGCAACAGAAGGTACAGATAAATAGTTGAGAAAGTTATGATGAACAGTTGGAAGGATAGGCTATCTTTCCCTTTAAAGGCACTGCCATCCTTTCTGCAGCCCCATGACAAGTTTCCACAGAGACACAGCAGCTCCTTGCAAAGCTCTTAGCCTCACGCAATTCAACAACCCTCCTCTCCTCTATATTGGCTGCCCTGTGAAGATGTTTAGCTGTTGAGAGAGGTTGTCTCAGGCTTTGGCGCTCTTCTCAGGCTGTGCTGTTGGATTGTCAGATATTCTGAAGAAGCATTAGCGTGTGTTCCTTCAGTTCTTTTATAGTTTCATCTTCTTTCATTGTCTTTGGCCTCTCTTTCTGTGTCTCTCCGCACCACTGTTATGGAATCCTCCAAGATTACTGGGGACTATGGTGAAGAGTGCAACAGTAATGAATCTGGATGGACGATGTACCTGGGATCCCCGGTGAGTAGTGATGATATCAAAGCCAATGACAGCGAAGGGAGTGATGTTGGCAGTGGCTGTAGCAATGGTAGAAGCAAAAACAACGATGTGGATTATGATGACGGAGATTATGATTCCTTGGCTTCCGATGCTTCCACAGGACCAGCTCAAGTGAAGATGAGTAATGGCAAAGAAAAGAGAGGTCATGATAAAAATGACAGTATCAGAGATGAACATGGTGGCAATGAACAAGAGGAGCTACGTACCAAGTTCCCGATCAGCCGTGACAAAAAGGCAGGCAAGATGAATAAAGGAGAAGAGAAGACCACTAAAAAGGCCACAGCAAGAGACGGAGTTCTTCATGGACAGGCTTCTTTAAGTAAATGTTGTATATCCTAGTAGGATGTCTGAACCATTATCTGATTAGCTAATACCCATGTAGAAGCCCAGATACAAGGCTTCTGGTATCCTTGGGCACATCTATTACCCCTTAGATATTCTTATTTGTCATCATCCCAGTATCATATTAAAAAAAATACATGTATTTATATAGATAGTAACTGATAACGCTATGTCCAGATATAATTCGCAGGCTGTTGTCTACTTATAGATACTTTCTACTGTTCTTCCTAGTATGTATAGAGTTTCAAATGTCTGTTTGTGGTTGCAAAGTGACAATTTTACTAAGAGAGAGTTAAAAGTAGTACCTAAGAGAGAAATCTTTATACTGTCGATGAACTATTTACAAAAGAACTCAGTTTTCACAATGTATTTGGCCGTTCAACATGTGAATTAAGCAATCCACATACTTTTATGAGATGCAACAATTTTCAGTAGTCCTGACAAAGACCAATTACAAAATCTACAGTACAAACATCTAGTTTACAAATCAGCATAAGGAAACATACATGTGTGGTACAGGAGCCTCTAGCTATCATCTGATGTGTACAATCAACTATTCTTTTGCATCTGCAACTCTGCAAGTGCTCTAAACCAGCCCTGGCATCGATTGAAGCACCCCCTTCCCTGCAATTGCTGTGGAGGTAATTAGGTCAGAAAAGGCGATATCATCCCTAAAAAAGAGGAACAAAGCTTAGCAGGGGCCATGGTAATCTGTTGAGGCACTTGATTTAAGTAGTAGATCCAAGTTGAAGCAAATGATATACCCAGGATGAGAGATGGAAGCCAATCGACCCTTTATGAACATATAGAAAATCTAAAATGTCAAGTGTCATGATAGTTGATAGATCATAGATGCTAGTTCATGATCACTCTGCTCAAAATGTGAGACTAGTAGTATGCAGACTTCTAAGTAAGATTTGAACATACACAATTCAATCAAAAAGAAATCTTCATACAGCAAAGTTGCCCAAAGAATATCATCTGAATAGTCTCTGGAAAACAAAATGAATCTAGAGATATCACAGTCCTCAACTGGTAGTCAGGACCTGTGAAGCTCCTTAGGTACAATCTTCAGTGAATGTCAAGTCAGGAGATCCCACTCTTAATCATCCTGCTTGAGATCAAATCACAAGAAAGACAACCAACGCAACAAGGAGGATGCAACATCCGAACCTACTAGCTTAGTTTGTGATTTTTTCAGAAGTTGCAACAGTAGGTACACATTTGGCAGCTGCTAAAGGTTAAATTTCATGATCGTTTAGGAGATTGTTTAAAATTTCCAGTCAGTTTGACTTTTTTCTTTTTCTTAGGAAAAAAATGGTTGAGATGCTAATGCAAGGCAGAACAATGCACATTCAAAATGCTCGCATTGTGTGCAGTTCCACGCAGAATTAACCAACGGTAGCGCAGATGAACTGGTTCCGAAACCCAGCCCAGTGGCCACGAAATGAAACCCAATCAAATCGAGGAGACACGCCTGGGATGTCTAGGGATGTACCCAGAGGTCGCGGCCGGCGGCTAGGACGCCGCGGCGGGCTTGGAGTGGTGGAGGAACGCGGCCGAGCAGAGCACGGTGGTGACGACGGCGAAGAAGGCGAGCGCCACCGCCAGCGACATCCCGGCCACCGCCAGATCCGGTGTGGGGCATCCCCTAGCTGCGCGCTCCTCTCGCTCGAGCCTGCGTCATCTATCGCATCGCGGCGCGCGGGAGGTGGAAGAGGGGATGGGCGGTGGGGGCGGGAAGAGAAGGCGGCGAGTGACACGCGGAGCGGCGAGAGGGCGGGAGGGGAGGCGGCGACGCGACCACCTGGACCTGCGCGAGACGGTGTCGCTTCTTCGCTCGTGACGACGCGGCGCAGGGGAGAGGGAGGACCGCGTGCGACCGAGAGCAGATGCAACCCAGCTGCGGCCGCTAGAGGTACCGACCACCGCCCACCGTCCGATTAAGAATCTGACGCCTAAGATCAGCCGCTACATGGCGACAGGAGCTCTTGTGTGTCTTCTTCCGGTCCGGATGAACCATTGCCTTCTCAGAGCGGCTCGCGGGAACCAGCTCGTTTCCGCATAAAGTTTTGAAGCTTTATTACTCTCGAATATCTCATCCTTTATCCAAAGAAGAAAAAAAACTTTTGTTTTTTTCCCAAAACATACCGTCTGTACAAAGACGTGGAAATGGACATAAATTCCTATCGACATAAATCCATTCATTACAAACGGCCAAATAAAGAGGCGACTAGAAATTATGCACAGTAACTCTCGCAGCAGCAGTACAGTCAATAAGGGTACATTTTGTGCACAACCCGGAGGGGTATATTCGCGCAAACTAGAGAGTGGACAAAACGGCTGCTGAAGCACCAGTACATAATGTACAGCAACGACCCACCAGTAAGCGGTAATATGCCAATCAGTAAACCTGATGCTTCCTAATTGACCTTTGTCAGACTAAGTTATAACAATAACAACATCGCCGGGACTCCAAAAAAAAAACAGAACAAGTTGTTTTGAGGTACAACAGGGCAACTTCCAGCTGTTGTATGTTGCAACACCTCTTATTCTTCTGTCACTGCCATGTGACTCGATCTTCGTCACCATCAAATATGTTTCACAATTTTTTGCAAAGTAGTTCACCTGACAGCCAGTACAATCAGCAAGGGTCAGATGCTGGGTGAATAAGAATTGAGCAACCTATCAGAAATGTTAGCTTAGAAACTGTTGGGTGATGATGAACAGGCCAACAAAATTGATAAACCTCTGTTTCATGACCAAGCTTCACGGTGGGTGGTGATGAACAAGCAGGCAGACCCAATTGTTGTCTCTACTGCAGTCATTGTTAGGTAAAAAGGAATTCGGCCAACTGGGTGCTTTCCGGCAAAACATCATGCCTAGCAGAGAGATTCATGTTGGTGTGCCTATCGCTAGATAGGGACAATGACTGCCGTTCTGCTTCCATTAGCTTCACAATGTGGGTGGTCAAGTGGATTCCTTATCCCATTACAAAGGAATAGGATTTCCTTTCCCGAGATTGGGGAATTATTGAGGGGGTTATATGTGGTCTCTTGTTAGCATCGTACGAGGATGCCAGCCTCCTTGCCCAAAGACTCTCTTCAGGTGACCAGGATATGTTGGCACCCATTATCGCACACCATCTCAGGTTCAGTAAAGCTGTCGCAAGAAAATCTTCAGCTGCTTCAAATGCCCTTATGATTCTCAATTCAGCATCAGGCTCTTCACTGAGGATTAGATCTTCAAAAATAATTCTTTTCTCGCTAAGGATGCTGACATCCTCAGCTATCATTCTCATGCTGAGTACTTGCAATGCCTCAATTGCAGTATTGTAAAGTTCATGCTCCTCGTACATGCAAAACGTGTACCAAAGTGTTGATGGGTCAGGTTGGATTTTTGCTCGATGTACAAACTCCACAATATATTCAATGACATGAATTTGACCCTGTGAAGAATTTTAAAAAAAATTAGCTAAACTTCAAAATTGTTTTAGCTGGGGAAGAGAAATAGATCACTATTATCATAAACATACTCTAGCATATGCATGTGAGAGTACTGTATTAAATATCTGTATGTCAAGTTCAATTCCTTCAGTCTTGCATATATCAAGCAGATCCAGAGCCCCCTCAAAATCGTCTCTTGCTAATAAAACCTATCATAGCAAGAAAAGAAAAGCATGAGATCAAGTAAATGGACCTGAAATGGTCAACTCAACTAACAAGTAATCAGTAGTATGATAAATCTAAAAGGGATGTGTAATGGTCCTATACTTAGCCAGACTTACCTTCAGGAGAGATGAATAAGTCACAGCCGTCAGATGGAAGCCATCTCGGAGCATCAAAGACAGCAAAGCACAAGCTGATTTGAAACATGGCAACCATTTGCAGCACTCTATCATGGTATTGTAAATTGAAATATTGGTTGGCAGGCTGCATGATCTCATGATTTTGAAGACCCTTATTGCTTTGTGAGTCTGCAAATTAGAAAAACATGGACCAAGTTTGATAATCCACCAAGTTCAATATCTGCTAAGTGTAACCATGCAATGAACTTTCAGTTTGGTACCAAAAGAACATGAACCATTTCCTACGCAAAAGAACTGATGACGTAGTGTGTTGCAGTATACTTTAAAATTTCAACTAACTCAAGTGTGTTACAGAGTAGAACTTAACAAAAGAAAAGACAGGTATGCTATAGAATTCGTAGCACGGAGTAAATTTGATCCTCAAATTTTGTAAATATAAGTAAGAGTAAAGCGAGTGAATCTTGAATTATTATTTAAAAAATTTCAAAACGTTAGTTTCATGCCCAATTCAAAAGTACACACCGTAACTACAACTTAAAGGGTGGTTGCATTTGAGATCTCCCCATCTACTTCATCAAGATCAAATGAGCCATTAACAAAAGAATTAGGTGCTACAAGCAGTTTTACATCCTTTTTACACAGAAGAAAAGAGAAAAGAATTCATCAGTATGCCGCATCAGAACAAACTTAATAGGTTGTTGATACATACTTCCTTGGCTTCAACCAGTGCGTGCAACACAATGTTGTAGAGATCACTCTTCTCATATGGATTTATATTCCATAAGACATTTTCAGCTAGATTCAGGTATCTAAGCATTTCCTCTATCATCCCCTCTGCTCCAAAAGCTCGTATCTGAAATAGAATCAATAGAACATCAAGAGTTCAAATTCAAAGGATCTGTCAGCATAGGAAGAACTGAAGATGGGATTTACAAGTGAAATCACAACCGAAACCACAAACTTTTACAGGTGGCACGATGATAATTGATAGTCCAATGTGTAAACTGTTTGTGAGAACTATTCTTTCTGTTTGTCTTTACAGCGTGTATTCCTTTTCATTAGGAAAAGTCTTTGGCAAACAATTACTTTATCAATACATAATTTCTGTGACAAAATTTAAGTCATTAGACAATTAAAAGATACTTATGATTATGATTTTATATCACATAAATGGCATATTATGGGGTACTTGACGGTCAAAGCCTTGTCCTAATAAGACAAAATGCAACATGTAACATCAAACAGAGTAAGTAGCTGGTAAGGTTTTGGATAATTACAGAAGTCTTTTGACAAACAGCAATGATATGCCGTCTTCAGATTAATTAAAATAGTGCTTCCAGTTACATAAATCAATAATGAATTAACAACTGGAAACAATAGTGAACTTGGTGCCTTGAAGTAATAAAGACAAGCATAAAGTTTTAAAAGCATGATGTGGATAGAACGAAAATACCAAAAAAATAATAGCATTGGTTTCAAAAACCCCATTTTAGAACAAAAGGCCACATTGAGTCTTAACTCTCAAATCCGTCATCAGTGCAGAAAATTAAGTATCCTAAATCCGAGATAGTCATGCAAGTGTTTCTCAAACTTACAGGTTGCAACAATAGTAAAAAATGACACTTTTTGTTCCCTCTAAACCACACCCAGACAGAAGACAAAGATCTATACAGTAAATGGAAAGTAGTCTTACTAAGTTCTTCACAGACATAAAACTGTGTTGGATTCCATTATTTTGCATGTCCGCCTCAATGAGGCGTATCCTTTTGGAAACGTCACCATGAGAGAGCACATTTCCTTCTTCATAAGGAACATTGACATTGCCAAACAGAGAAAACAAAAGCTCATATGTCCTGAGAGTTGCCTTCAGGTTCACATGTTTCATTTTAGCTAGTATGCGCACAGCTCTTTCTGGTTCGTTCTGCAAAAAATATTGGAGAGGATCATTTCATGCTTCGTATTAGCCTTTAATTTGACAGACTGGTGACGTGACATCTATATAAAACTATTTTTTGTGGACATAATGTAGAGTAACAAGCATTTGAAGACTCAGTAGACGGGATAGAAACCCAATATCCTAAAATCCAAGTCCAGAGTAAATGCATTACCATAATATCACATCCAGAAAGCAAAGCATTAACAGCACGTATATGCTTTGGTTGTATATCTGAAATTCTTTCCAAAAATTTCTCAGCCAAATCCAACTGTAAGTTTTTGCTATAACCCACTGAGATAGCAGCAAGTGTGTCATTGTAAGGTTCAATGCCCCTTCGCTCCATCGCTTCTATCTGGAAAACATACGAATCTAAGATAAGTAAAGAAAATAATGATATCTCCAAACCAAAATTGATTGCCTAGGATATGTGGAGTAAAAATTTTCAAAACTTCATTACATAATAGTACCTAAATTTGTCCAATTAAAAGGTTTTGATATTTTTTCCCATGAAAAAGTGCTATTACATTATAGTTTTATGTTCTGATAACATAAATTTACAGCTAGACTGGTGCATTGGAGACCTAAAAACCTTGAACAAGTAAAAAAGACCAGACCAAGGCTAGTAGAAGTACAGATACAGTTAATTTTCGCATAATAGCTTTTGAAGAGAGTATTTATTCTTAACACCGAAGTACTCTTAGTGTTATGGTAGTGGGACCGGGTCTAGGCCTGGGCCCACTAATCTAGCGCAGCACAGGGGTAGGGGCACTGGCGGATCCACTGCCCGGCAAGCCTGGGCAGCTGCCCAGGCTCCTCGACGGAAAACAAAGGGACCTTTCTTTGATTCTTTCTTACATAAAAAACTCGACCTTTCTTACATAAGATGAATATGATATTTTCTACCTAAATGCTTGAGTATAGGGAGAATTGCCCAGGCTCCAAAGAAGTTCTAGGTCCGCCACTGGGTAGGGGTGTCCTGTTTACTGTTTACGCGCTACAGGAACCGTGTGAACAGTATACCCCTACCCCTGTCTCAGGCCTAGACCCGGTCCCACTACCATAACACTTAGCAATAATCAGATAGTCTAAATTCAACTTTTCACAAAAAATCAGAGCGATACACTGTATTGCTTTAATTAAAAATAATAATAAATGGTTTCTCAACAATTTAGTGAGATGCCCTTTCAGGTAACTGGAACAAAAACAGTAAAGTTACTGATAGCATACCACTTTCATGGCATATGCAATTCCTTTCCCAGCTATCACAGTCTTGACAAAACCATCATACGTAAATTTTGATGCCCGCAATCCAATTTTTTGCATCTGGTGAGAAAACAAATTATGTAAGAATGGTATTTTTTTTTCTGTTAAAATGCTTTCACCATTAAAATAACAGAAAATTGCAGGCATTCACCTTTTCATTTCCTTTACACTAATAACATTAAAGAAAATTATGAAAATGACGCTAAAATGCAGGATGACATGTTACATACTACTCCCTCCGTCCCATAAATAGAAACAAATCTCCTTCATGCATGTGCCCATTTAATACATGAAGAAGATTTGTTTCCATGTAATCATGCATGCCTACCAGAACATCATTCTTTATGGGACAGATTTTGAATGCTAGAATATCATTCTTTTTGGGATGGAGGGAGTACAATTTTAAATCAAACCTCTCTGCAGGACAAAAATTGATTGTGGAGTAAAGGTTCAAATGAAAATAGATTCCATCTACGTAGGTGACAATATTATGTGAAATCAAACACAAATTTAGAGAAAACAAAGGTCACATAAGCATGATTGAGATCTCCTGTTAAAGAAATGGCACCCCTCCTATTCTAAGACCAAATACAGCACAGCAGATGAAACCAATCAAGTTAGAAATTGGAATGTTGCCACACTGCACTTTTACCCTCCAGAAGGAATAAATTCTTAAAGTTTAGAGAAATATTTAAGGTAAAGTTAAACACATATATTACATCGAAATAATATAGATTACACACAGTCAAGGTGTATATATTCGTTACCTCTAGAAATAACTGCTCAGCTAGCTGACAGTTGTCAAACTGTACACATCCATGTATCAGATCGTTGAATGACCATCTCAAAATGTTCCTGATTGCATTTCCTGCAAATCTCAATGCATTTGGAACACCCCCATTCTCTAGTTCAACCTTATCAGCAAGATTGTTGCCTGGAATAAAACTGAAATGAAATAAGTTGATATTATCTCACTGGGACGAGTAAACTAATATGGTGGATGGTGTATGCCAATGGAACACAGACCAGACCTGCAGATAATACATCAGCCTTTAATTGAACATTTTCCAATGACTGATTCTTCTCAAATAGCTCAGGCTGAACATCAGCTGAATTTTCGACCGTAGCCAGCTTCCCTTGAGACGATGGTTGCAGGTTACAGTCAAATAACAATTTAAGATCTTCAGATTCACTCAGAGCAACTACAGGAATATCTAATCTTGATGATCGGTATCTTCTTTTAGAAGACAACCTTATATGGTCAGAGCTTTGTGCAGCAACAGCTACCATATGCTGCAAGATGTGATATGCAGATTGAAGGTCACCTAACGTAGTAAAAGCCCTCAAAAATCTCCTTTGCGTAATAATGTTTGGGCTATAATACCTAGTGCAATCCTTCCAAATATCATAAACTGCAGGCAGATTTCCCTGTAACACTGCAATCTAAAACACATAAAAGAACCAATAAGCAAAGCTGTCACAATATTAGATTAAGAATGAATAAACGATGCAAGCTGAGAATGAACATTCAAGAAAGTTGTCACAATTTTAATTACAAAATGATGTGAGAATTAGTATGTCTTCCAATCACCGGATCACATAATTTTTTTGGTAAGGCCAACTGTATATATGAAATATAACATTGCATGAAACAAGAGGAATATCCTAATATATGAGAATACCAAAACGTAAGATAAGCAAAATAAAATGACATGTGACTTTTTCACAAAGAGAATATGATCAGCAACATTACTGAGAAAAAGTTACGTGAGAAAGGAATTATGAGTTTGCAGTCATGTATATTGATTTATTCAGGACAAGGTTCCATTCACGCAGATAAAACAGTGTGCCAAAAGGGAACCACCCTAGGCAGTGGCATGTTAGTTTCGAAAATGAAAACGACCAAACAGGAAGCTTTATAATGAACAAGGCACGAATAAGATTGCAAACACAATAGACAGGTGAGTTAACATTTCATATGCATATAAAATATAACTTCTAAAACAGAAATATTGAACACTTCTTCTACAAACCTTCAAAAGCTCACAGTAAGTTATTTCAGACTTCCCAAGAAGATAATTTTCCATTTTCTCTAGACAGCGATCAACATCCTTCAGATTTGTATTACTTCCACAGGCATTTAGAAAGATATTAAAAAATGGCAAAGTGGCATGAGTTCTTTCTTTCTCCCCTAGTAGAGTCAGCCAGTGAAGTGCCTACATAGGAAAGAAGATTCTGAACTTGTAGACTCCATGAAGCTGAAGTATTCGATAAGCTGATAAATAAATGTATATATATAGCACATATGAAAGAAAAATTATATTCCACTCGATCACATGGCACTTGTAAAGAAGAAAAAATAGCAGTAATCAACTTAACCAAAAATCCAATATAATTCTCATCAAAGTAACACATTAAAAAGTTCATTAAATGTGCAAACAATTATACAAACATCTATCTTATATTTTGAATAGTAATACAGTTTCAGTATACTTATTTTTCCAATAAACCTGCCTTGTACTTGTTTACTAATTTTATGATACACTTGTGCGGCAGAACATATAGCTCATTTCCAATTCACCACTCTCCTACTTGTAAATTATATGACATAAAACAATGCACACGATATCAGTAACCATGCAAATATTTGTAGACATAGTAGTGATATACCCTTGCACAAAAGTGCAACATGACAACAACACAAACAACAAAACCTTTTAATCCCAAGCAAGTTGGGGTAGCCTAATGCGGAAAACATAACGGACCAACTCCAACCAGTACCAAGAACCTGGATCTGTTATCAACGGTGCATCGATAATGAAATTTGGACTAAGCTAGTATCACAAGTGAATGAAAACTTTGCAGAGAGATATTGCGGTCTCTTTTATTGTTAGAAAAGGATATATTGTGCTACTAACATTGCTGTTAGCTTGAGATATGAGAAGTATCGCGTACCTCCTTTGCATACCCTCCTCCGCTCAGGGCTCGAATGGCATATCTGTAGATACCCTTACTCATGTCAATGGCCTTCTCCTCCATGAGTTCCAAAGTTTCCATAGCAAACTAGAAATATTGGGAAAACACCCGATGGCATTCTAATTAAAACAAATGTATTAAACCTTAAGCTGCAGTTAGAAAACATCTAACAGTAGCTTTACCAAAGGATCAGGTGCTTCTGCGCAATACTCCAATATATAAGAAAAATCTTCGTTAGTCAACGCCCCAGTGTTTTGGAAGTTCGAAAGAATCATTGATGCTCGCTGCCTATCACCTCTACGGAGAGCATTGACAATGTCTGCTTGCATGGATCCGACCAAACTAGTCTTCCATGTAAAATCATCATATTCTGCAATCGTCATAGCACTGCTTACATATCGATGCACACAAAATTCACGTACATTAATTCAGCTAATTATGGGTACCATTCAGATTAGAAACTCTGAGAAGGTGTTGACCCAAGTCAGTAAGCATGAAACATACAATTGAAACACTTAACTTGCTGAAGGAGAAGGACAGTCATAGCTACACCAGGAAGTAAGCCAAGCCTCAAAGATCTAAAAACTCTACATTAAGAAGGCAACTGCAAGGCATTTACCCGTAGCATAAATTTAATTTGATCACACTATTTCCAGTTTAATATCATAAGAAAATAGCCACATATGCTAATCATAGTGCACAGAAACAACAGCTACGGCATTCCATGCAAAAAATAGCAGAAATAAAATGACTGAAAATACTCTTACCATTAGAACAAGTTGGGGCGTCTTCAGAATGAACTCCACTTGCCACATTCACCTGTGCCTGCAGGAACTCCGTAGCATTAGCATATAAAGCGCACCCGGCGCAAACACAAAACAACACATAGCGTACAGGGAGAAATTCGGCGTATTACACGAGGGGATTTGAAAGCCGCCGAGGAATTGGTGCACCGGCGAGCAGCCCTCGATCTGAATGACACGGAAATGAAGATAACTGTGAGAACAGAAGACTACCACACCCGCCCGAACCATTCGTTCCTGGGATAGCTCGCTTACAGTATCCTCTGCATCGTAGGGGTCGAAGAGCTGGAACGCTCACGCCTTTCAGCGAGAGGGGGAGGGGCGCCGCCGGGCGGGGCAACGATCTCTGGGCGGACCACCTCACAGATCGAGGTGGCGCGGAGGAAGCGTTGGAGGTGGAGCCGGTAAACGCCGCGCGGCCTAGGGAGTGGAGGCGGACGAGGGCGAAGCCGGCGGCGAGGGCCGAGGGGTGGGGAGATGCTGCCGGCGGCGGGGGACGACACGGCGGAAGAGTGGAAGGGTTTTGGTGTGGGGGGCGGAGCCGCGGAGGGAGGCTGTTGCGGCCTTCCGGGCCGTGGGATGCGAGATCGGCTTTGCTCGAATCTGGGCCGTGCGTAAATAACTACGGTGATGATTGTCCAAAAACCAAAACACACGAAATACGGCGAGTGCTACGGAGTAAGTACGGAGTAGAATGTTAACCAGAAAAACTACAGAATAAAGTGGTAAAACTAAGATTGGCAGGGTACTATTCTCAAAAAAAAAAAGATTGGCAGGGTACTGAAAGTAATCAAAATCACGTGTATATATCAAGTAATTAAAATTCTCAATGACTTAGAGCCAAAAATATAAAATTTTCTTGATGATGTATATGCTAAAGTCTCGTACTTCTAAACCATCTGTGGATAGCTTATTTTTGTCCATGCATTTTGTCTTATTTTCAAAAAAAATGATTATATGAAACTAAAAGGTACGTAATGCAACTCCTAAATCTGCATTGCCTCACAAGTGTATTGTATCGCACTATTGAAACCAACATTCTAGCACCCCATGTTTCCTTACCAAAGATTAAAACTAAATCAAACACTAAGTTTTAATTGGTTGTTGATGTGTTTGCCGGATGATGACTCCAACCTTCAAATGAATAACAAGATATTTTCTTAAATAAAAAAGGCAATATATAGAGAGAAAATGAGCATCATGAAAAGTTGACGTCAGTTCAAACTAGAGTACTAGACTACAGCCGAAACTAATTCTAACTGCCAAAATTTGGTGCGTAAAGTTGGCTCTTGTGAACCCCAAGCCAAACAAACATTATGCTTGTACGAAACGAGGTTCTCACATGTATCACGGCAAAAGCCACAAGTATCGTTAGAGAGAAAAATATCTAACATATATATAAGGAATATTGGTAAAATAGATCAAATTAATATTTGATTATATATATGTTAACAACAGAGTTATTTAAATATAGTATTTATGAATTTTCCAAATAGAACTTGATCATAGCGATGTGAAATTTATGACGATCATAAACTAAAAGCATACCATAAAAAGCACTCTGAGAGAGATTAACATTCGTAACTGGTTTACAAATTTAGACTCGTCGTAAATTTACATCAGGTTTGAAATTTTAATTGTAGGAGATGGGAGGGTATCGTGTGCCTAGCATATTGCTCCCAAAATAAAACCAGGCTACCGGCAGGCATCCCTCGCACTCTCCATTGATTCACCAGCAAATTTCTCAGCGCCGGCGTCCGCACCACTGCGTAACCGATGGCTTCCAACCCGTGGCCGCGCACCGCTAGTGACGCCCCCGCCCAGCCGGCAGAAGCAGGCGAAGTAGCAGCTGCTACCACCGCCACCCCAAGGTCGGAGCAGCACCTGGTCAAGGTTCCCCCATAATCCTATTTTTTTCCTCTCGCTTGTTCTTTGGCTTGTTGCATCAGGATCTTCAGGTTCAGCTCTGCTCCCTGATCTCTCCAAGCTGAGATCCTGACTGGTGCGTGCAGGAGGGAGGAAACATCACCGTTGCGACTGTCTCGGAGGAGGAGGAGGAGGAGGAGGAGGAGGAGGCCAAGCCCCACTTGCCTCGGGACGATGACTCGTAATTGCGACCCCCCTTGCCAATATTCCCGCAATGCATGCTCTGTCTTTGCATAATTTGCTTCACTTACGATTACGTTGTTTTTATGCATGCACTTATCACGGGGTAGAACTAGAATATGTGAAAGCGTGGTTATATTAGTCGATATAGAGGTAGATGTGTGGTACGAGCGCATGGATGAGATGGGGTTGTTACCCTGTTTCTGGCTGTCCCATAGCAATGCATAGTATATTAGTGTTATTTATACTAGTAATAGGAGTACGACATCAGACACCTCTTTTGTTGTTTTGCCTTGTGAACAAGGAATGGTGGAGCCACTGAGCCAGCTAGAACCAAAGCCCTCTTGGCACAACAACACTAATATTTTGGACTCCATTATATTTGTTTGTAAGAAAATTTCAGCAAAAGATGTACTACTTTACAAAAAAAATCTGTGGGGTTTCAATGTAGTTCCACTATGGTGCACAAGCGAGCATCTATTCATGTGTGACAGTGTCAGGTATGTGAAGGAAACATGATTAGGCTATACTATGTCATTGATAATCATGTAAAACTAGTGGGGAAAAATGATTAAGTTAGGGTAGCTATTTCAGAAATTGTGTCACAGCCTTAGTTACCATTCACAGCATATTTTAGTGGTTCCCCTCAGCATATCTAGTTCTCTGGAAGAAGAAAAGTAGATAGCATATGTCCTCTAGTTGACGACACATAAGCTAGGTTTCATACTTTCATCCCTATACATTTGATTCTTTTTAATCTCTAGTGTCATGTCTTATGCCTTGTAGAGTTTAGGTTTCTCAATTAACTTATCAGAATCCCATGATTGACAAGATAATCTGGACAATTCTAATCTTGTAAGGCACACATTGAATTGTTTGACTAATAACCTGTTGGTCGAGGACCTCAAATCTTGAGTGTTTTTGTTTACATTTAGATACGTTTGTATTTGGAAGGACCTAATTGGTCTTCCGAACTATATAACTTACATACATTTGCCACCGGAGAGAGTAGAAATAGAGCATCTTAACCCTGTAGGCCCATGATTGACAGAGCAGAGTTACTCCTTTGCTTTGAACTTCATTCTGCATGTTGTTAATGTGAGAAGCTTTCAAGGTTGACAGTAAAATTCAAGCATCGTGTTTGACATGTGCAGAGAAGTAATAATCCAAGAGCATGAACAGAAGATAAACAGATATCAAGCAATACTTGCAGCCCGCATGAAGGCCAAGTTTTTCTCTAAAAATGCTTTTGATGGAGGTACTCAAGCACTCTTCAGCTTCTTGCAGTATGCAGAGTCACTTAATATGTAGTGTATGCCATTTTTCTTGATTTATTTTATTATACAGACAAGCATGTTGTTTTGTCTGGCTGTAGAGCTCTGCCATTAATGAACAAGTGGTGTACTTCTCTCAAATTAACAATAAGAATATGCTTTGTTACGTTTACAATAAACTAATGAGCTACCTTTTCCTTTTCTAAATTTCAATTTACTTATTGTCTTTCACTAGCAAACTCCTAAAGAAATGGGATTCTGAGGGAAAAGGAAATGGTTTTAAAAAACAGGAGAGTCGCAATTCATTGTATTAGAGAGAGAAAATTGGTCCCCATACAAACCCCTTCTCTCATACAAGGACCGAATACGAGAGTTTGGGGCCAAACACAGATAAACGACTACCCTATGAAAACAAAGAAGATCATGACCAAAAACACAACCAGGCCAACTAGAATGCACGAGCCAACCCCGAGCCTTGTAGCTTTCTACCGCCGGCCAAAAGCCAGAGGTTGTGCTCATCTCTGAGATCCCTCGTGATGAAATTAGCCGAGGGAGATAACCCCTCAAACACACAAGCATTCTTGTGCTTCCAGATCATCCAAAAGGAAATGTTTGGAAGAACTTTTTTCATTATTGTTTCCTTAATTGATAGTTATTGTCCTTGTTTCTCATGTGTTTTCTAGTTGAAGATTGTTCCCTTTGGTTGGCTTAATGCAAATTTTTATTTTAAGTGACTACAAGTTTGAATCAGTCGTAGCACTCTCTTCTCTCAGGCCTTAATAAATATTTGATTCTGTATCCTGTTAATAGGGAACATCTATGAAGCAGAAACCATTGTTGAAGGAGGAACAATTCAGTCAAGCAAGTATGTAGTATGTTTCCCACAGGCTTTCAGTACCCATCTCAGGTTTCAATATGGTGAGCATCTAAATGTTTGTTTTTGTTAGGTGGTCGTGTACAAGATCATTTGCAAACCCAGAGTTTTTTTCCCAAGGACAAGAACAACCATGAGAAGGGAAATCCTCCATCTTCAGCAACAGATTCCTCTACTAAGAACAGCTCTCCACCTTTATCAAGTGATGTATCACCAAAAAACAATGCTAGTGCTTTGGCCATAGAAAACAATCCAATGCATGGAAAGAGACAGCAATCCAAGAAGTCTTGCCTTGATGCATTAACGTTAGGCTAATCGGGCTGTCTATGTTCTCTATAGTCCAAGGGTATGCAACCTTTTGTAACCTGCTCTAAATTCAGTTTGTTGAACTTGTTCCAGAATCATCTGTAGCAAGGAATACTCTTGTATTCTTAATATTCAAACTGATGTATTATAGACTCCCTCGGGTGAATCATTAATCGCTTGCTCAAATCTGAATCCCAAAATTTCCTTTCTTTATGCGATTTAATTTCTTTCGCGTTGTGATACACCAGTGGATGAGAATACGAAGCTACCTTTTTTCACATGGCGATTTATTACCCCGGAAAGCATGATGATGGTCTGCTATCAAGACTTCAAGGCAATTCTTTTCTTATTAGTTTATTCATCTCTTTATTGTTCATATCTTTACTGTTTGCATCTCTTTGTCCCCAGTTTTCTTACCGTACAGTGCCAACTTGTAGCCAGTGTCGTCTGGTCCTGTTACACTTTCAAGCACAACCATTTTCATATATTTGTGAATGGTGTTACAGTGGAATCGAGAACTGAATTTTGGAAATGCTTCTATAGTAATTTGTCGAGGGTAAAATATTCTTATCTACAAAATCATATTACTGAACTATAAACTATTTCTATACAGGTGCATATGGAAATACATGGTGTATCTAAATGTTGGATCTTCTGATAGCTTGTGGAAGTGTTGTAGTACTTTCCAGTTCTTGTCCTGTTATACAGAAAGCCACATCACCAACCCTACTGAGGTTTTCTATTGTTGTCAGCCCGCCTGTGTAACTGTGTAAGTATGTTACTAGACACTCTGCTTGGCCCTTGTGATGTGAGCAACTCACACTGGTCTATGCCTTTTTTATTTTATATTCACATGCTCACGCAAGCTTAGACAGCATGATTTGATGGCACACTTGCCAATTGCATATTTCGGATGCATCCTTATGTGTTTATGTGCACTATTTTTATCGACATTAATTTGACATCCACATTACCGGAAAGATAAGAAACCTGGTATATTATTGCAATATTACTGCACTAGGATATTTCCCAGTAAATCAAAAGTAGATTCAACACTTCTAAAAATTAGAGTTGAACTAGTACACATGTAAGCATCTAGAATGATTTTTCATTTTAGATGTTTCTGTTACCTGTGGGTTCAATAAATTTGATATGTTAACTTGTGCATTTTTCTTAATTTTTTAAGCCACTACGTTACTAGCTGTTCCTTTACCAAAGTCTGCCAACAGTAAGGAGATGAACTCTAGGGTCAATGAAATCCCTATAACTAGTCTGGGATTGAAGCTGAGTATTCTTCTTTAAGACAAAATTATAGGGGTGTATATTCCTATGGTAGAGTGTTTACTGGCTCCTTACCCCCCACCCCCCACTACACACCCCACCACCACCACAAAGAAAACGGTTATATGGGAACAATTAAGCATAATATATTTACATATTCGATAATTTTGCTTTCTTTCAGTCAACATCTTCATGTTTCTGTATCAAATTTCTATTGGAAGTTAAAGCAAGGACACATTTAATTCAAGAGAATTGAGTTCACATATTTATTTGTTTCTAAATCAAGAGAATTAGTTTCAATAGTCAGCTGAATGAATGGAGTTTATGCTTGTTTGTGATTGAATCAAAGCAAATATTTTTTTCCTTTTGATTGAAACAAAGCTTAGGAAATACTAGCAAAGGAGTGCCTGAAGCGAACAAGTTTACAGCAGCCTACAACCCCACTCGCAACATCATTTTCAGTGGAAAGCATCATCTGTTTGGAAGAAACCAATCATAAGGCTTCTTATTCCTTAATGATGGTTTTTCTGCAGTTTCTTGTTTTTTTTCATCTACTATATGCTATTGTTACTGTCCTTTTGATAGCAAATTGTTAGTACACCGTACCTGATCCAAGTTTATCTTAGCCACCTTGACAAAAATATGTCAATATAGGTAGTTGGAAAATACCCGTAGACGTAAAAGAGACCAAAAAGAAAACCGGCAAAGAAACCACCTCAAAACATATTTTATTTGTTATACTAATGACAATCATCAAAGCTAAAATACGAAGATAAGAATGAATTTATTCAGTAGCGCTGTCAACTTGCGGCTCTGACGAGGAACTTGGCGCGCCGCCACCGCCGCTCGTCCTCTGCCATCGCGGCGCGGCCGCCGACGGCGTAGACGTCGTCGGCGCTGCCGCCGGAGCCGGCTGGACTGTTGCCGACGACGACAGCCGCTGGTGCTTCCTGGTCCTGGATAGTAGGTTCAAAGGTAGAAGGCGAGAAGTGGAAGGGAGCGGGCGGCGTGGCGATCATGTCGCTGTGGCAGTGAGTGTGGAAAAATGCTGGGTTCTGAGGTGAGAGGCAGTGGAGGTTGGCCATGGCTGCCACTCCTCCATGGTAATGGTGCTGGTGCAGCATGGTTGCTTGCTTCACTTGTTTGCTCAGTGGAGGCCTTCGAGAAAGAGGTAGGATAGATTAGGAGTGCGTGGGATCGATGTGGCTATCCGGCTTCTGGCTTGGCTTCTTGATGGATTTTGCTCTGGGTGAGCGGAGGAGGTACTTGGTTGGTGAAGGCCTTTTATAGTGTAGCAGTGGTAGTCTTGCTTGCCTAAGACGAGAAGCCACCTTCTCTCGCTTCCTTTCTTTTTGTAGAATTTGGTAGCTTTAGTTTATATCGATTTGGTACATGGGCATGAGGAGCGAGCCTCTCGCCTTTTTGTGCGCAGCAATATCCAAACAGCATGCCACTGAACCTTGTACCCCTCTTGGTAGCGCTGCTTTTCAAGAGAAATTTTATTTACCCTCTTGTGCGTGCATCCATGACTTGACTTGCGTGAGTAGTCTTGTCTAAGGGTAAAAATTTATTCCAGTTCATCCGCGCCAAACCTTGCTTTTTGTTACATGCACGTAATGTATTCTCCCCCCCAAGATGCTCGGCCTTTGGCCTCTGCAGATAAAAATTCTTTCACCCGGTTAGAGTAGCATGAACCTGCTGGGTGTATGGATAGATATGTAGCTTTACCTACTGAGAGCCACTGTGGGAATAAACAGGTTGACATTGTTAGGCCACTAGCTAGATTATGAAGCAGATCGGCTATGCGTATCGTTATTGTTTTGCCATCTGCTAGTATGCACCGTGCAAGTCCGACACCCATGCGTTCGATTACAATTCCCAACTGCTTTTGAGCCTTTGATTAGTAACAACTTTACATCACTACCATGGGGGGTCGACAGCTAAGAGGGATGGATCGGTACCTCGTTCCTTTTCACTGTAGCACTTTAATGTGTTGTAATTCCTTTTTCTTTAGCAATTTGGATGTTGGTGTCGTAGTAATTAATCTGAGATATCATATTACGGCTTTTCAGAATATTGAACATAGCTAGATGCACATTTTATAATCTGAGGATCTGAGCCCTAGGCCTTTTAGATCAGTTTTTTTGGGGCATGGTTGTACACCCCAACCACCATGACTAGGATGGTGTCCATACAATTAAATGGCATGCCACATAGGCTAAAAGATGATGTATCAAGTGAGTTAATGAAGAAAGAGGAAGGGAGCGGGCGGCATGGCGATCATGTTGCTGTGGCAGTGAGCGTGGAATAATGCTGGGTTCTGAGGTGAGAGGCAGTGGAGGTTGGCCGCCATGGCCACTCCTCCATGGTAATGGTGCTGGTGCAGCATGGTTGCTTGCTTCACTAGCTTGTTTGCTCAGTGGAGGCCTTCGAGAGAGAGGTAGGATGGACTAGGAGTGCGTGAGATCGATGTGCTATCCGGCTTCTGGCTTGGCTTGGTTTCTTGATGGATTCTGCTCTGGGTGAGCGGAGGAGGAACTTGGTTGGTGAAGGCCTTTTATAGTGTAGCAGTGGTAGTCTTGCTTGCCTAAGACAAGAAGCCACCTTCTCTCGCCTCCTTCCTTTTTGTAGAATTTGGTAGCTTTAGTTTATCGATTTGGTACATGGCCATGAGGAGAGAGCCTCTCGCCTTTTGTGCGCAGCAATATCCAAACAGCATGCCACTTAACCTTTGTACCCCTCTTGGTAGCCCTGCTTTTCAAGAGAACATTACAATAAAATTTTATTACCCTCTTGCGTGCATCCATGACTTGACTTGCGTGAGTAGTCTTGTCTAAGGGTAAAAATTTATTCCAGTTCATCCGCGCCAAACCTTGCTTTTTGTTACATGCACGTAATGTATTCTCCCCCCAGGATGCTCGGCCTTTGGCCTCTGTCATCACACCAAATCGTTCTGCAGATAAAAATTATTTCACCTGATTAGAGGAGCATGAACCTGCTGGGTGTATGGATAGATATGTAGCTTTACCTACTGAGAGCCACTGTGGGAATAAACAGGTTGACATTGTTAGGCCACTAGCTAGATTATGAAGCAGATCGGCTATGCGTATCGTTTATAGTTTTGCCATCTGCTAGTATGCACCGTGCAAGTCCGACACCCATGCGTTCGATTACAATTCCCAACTGCTTTTGAGCCTTTGATTAGTAACAACTTTACATCACTACCATGGGGGGTCGACAGCTAAGAGGGATGGATCGGTACCTCGTTCCTTTTCACTGTAGCACTTTAATGTGTTGTAATTCCTTTTTCTTTAGCAATTTGGATGTTGGTGTCGTAGTAATTAATCTGAGATATCATATTACGGCTTTTCAGAATATTGAACATAGCTAGATGCACATTTTATAATCTGAGGATCTGAGCCCTAGGCCTTTTAGATCAGTTTTTTTGGGGCATGGTTGTACACCCCAACCACCTTATTGGGCTTTCTGACCAAGACAATCAATATTGCTCATCCTGAGTGGTGCAGTTTGAAAAAAAAAATTGCAAATTGGCAATTCCAAACCATAAATAAATAGATGAACCATGTAGACAAATTAGAGAACGAGGGTGCCGCAAAGATGCCTTTCAGCTCTGATCCTCATCCGCTTTGGCAAAGGAAAAATAGGAGGAAGGTCCCCCTACAAAATCTTTATCTGATAATTATGTAGGATCAAGTGAAACTGGAGGGGAAGCCCTGTGAAACCTTTATATGTAGCAATAAAGATGAGTTATATACAAGAAGGTAGAGGTTATAAAGAATCTACCAAATGTCTGTATTTTGCTTTTGAGTTTCATTGAAACATTTCGTTAGTGGATAGCAATGCAGCCAGAGCATACCCCTCTTAGACTGGTATGAGAAATACTAAATTCACCAACACCTGTACCCAAAGCAATAAGCTTCAGCATAGTTGATATGCATGCATAGGCATCTCCATTTCCCGTTGTCCAAAAAGCTGAAATACTGTTGCATTATTCGCGGCAGCAACGGCTGCCAATCGGATCCGTGGCTGACGCCATCGTGCTTTTGCAAAAGCAGGGCCCCTGCCTAGCGATTGAGACGGATTACTTGCGCGCCCATTCTATCAGCAGAGTGGTAGCACTAATCAGACACTTACCCACAACCACCAAGAACAAATTAAATCATATATAAAGCACTTGGTAGCCAACTTTAGTTCTTGCCTCTTGTGATGCCCCTGTCGAATGAGTTGTTTTCGTTTTTCGCGTTGTGTGTATATACGGTCGTGTGGCTGGGAGATCTGACTTTTTGGTGAACCCAAACAGTGACCGTCTTTTTCTTTTTTTGTGGGTACTTGGTGTGATCTGTGATGTAGTGGGAATCAAAATAAAGGTGAAGGAGATGAGTATCTGACAACCAAGAATTGAAGACAAGCGACAGCGTATGCATGTTTCCTTACAGCTCTAACTCAATTCATTTCTCATCAAAGCCATTTCTTTGGCATTTAGCAGTTTAAAGTATTATCAGCAGGTCAACACAAGGTCCGTCACAGAGAGGAGATATATATTTTGTTCTTTATTTTAATGGAAAAGTCCGGTTTACATCCTTCAACAATCATAAAAATCTGATTTTCAACCCTTAATTACAAAATCGGACACTCAGGACCATCCAACTACCAAAATCTGGCAAATTTTCAAAGTGGTTTTCTATTTTATGAAAATTTAAAGAAAAATGGTTTAGTTTAAAAAATTTATAACTAATTCATTTCAAATCATAAAAATATGAAACCAGTACCATTGTTTTTCTAAAAATATAGCCCATCTATTGGTGTATTATTTTGAGTCATTTGGATATTATTTGTTTATGTTCCTAGTGCTTTATTAATTTTTGTAAAAAACTAGGAATAGGAAAAATAAGATGTAAATAACTCAAAGAAGAGCACCAACATATATGTTACATTTTTAGAAAAATATGAGTACCGGTTTCATATTTTTTTTGGTTTGAATGAATTAGTTATGAATATTTTAGGTGAAACCACTTTTCTTTAAATGTCTATAAAACAGAAAACCACTTTTGAAACCACTCAAATGGCCAAATTTGTCCGGTTTCGTAGTTCAGGGTTGAAAATCATACTTCTGCGATAGTTTGATGGTAAAAATATGACTTTTCCCTTATTTTAACAAACCGGCATGGGATTGCGCCAATTTTGTTTATAGAGAAGAGAAGCCGAGATAGTGAAGATAAATCAAGTGCGGCACAGTTAATAGTGCCTCTCTACCATCGACCCCTCTTGTGAATTGTGATTTTGCTTTATTCCATTTGATGATGTTCTTGCACGATGTCATGCTATCACCGAATATCTCTCTCTTGATCTTGCGTGAGGCACGGTCGAAAAATTCCTTCGTCGATGTTTCAGGCTTTGTGCTTGGTTGGAGTCTTGTCCCCTTGGGATTATTCTCTTAGTCTTGGCTTGTAGGCCAGATGTATTCTTAGGACTCGAGTTGTGCATTTGACATTGATGCAACAAGGCTTTGGTAGAATATGTGCTCCGAGTCTGTGTGAGGCAAGGACACCTGACACGAGTCGTTCATGTTTTTGCTTGCCAAATATGGGGTCGCCTATTGACTAGGCATTTCGGGGAAGAAGCCTCAGGTGGATGTGATTCTAATTGTGTACTCGGAGAATTAGATGCAGATTTGCGGATAAAAAAGGTCATGTGATTGGACTTGGGAGGAAGTTGGGCCGTGAAATGAAATGGAGATAAGAAGAATGCGTTTGCATTTTATAAATGTAGCAAAAAGAAGGTGGTGGCCGGCCGGTAGTTGCAATAAGAAAGATAGCACTTTCTGATTGGAACAGCTTCTAGTTCTTATCACATATTAGTTGTGGCTTTATAGAGTTTTACTCCTGATTGTATACCTTATGGAGAAAGAAAAGGGAGTTGACCTAGCTGGAGGTGCTATTGAACATGGTACTTTCCGACACATTGAGCTTATCATGCTCATGTGTTCTCTATGTGCCAGCCCATTGGATGCCTGATTGTCATACTGAGAGAATAATGAAGCAATTCTCGATGCCATGAGGAATTTATATACATTATTGATCTAATTCAGTTCTCCAGCCATAATTTTTGGAAAGTGGGATTAATGGTACCACCAAAATTTGTCGATATACTGCACCTTGCTTTGAGGAGGCACAATTGCATACCGTCTCCTTCGGAGCAAAGCAGACCATGAGGGAAAGAAAGAAAAAGTGAACGTGCTCCTCATCAGCTCGAAATGATATGTTGGGAGTCTAGATTTCATTGGGCTGGATCATGTGTTCTTGTATGGTTCATTTATCTAATACCTTTGCCTTCCATGTTAGGGCCAAATTATTGAAAATCTTGTATGATAAGATCTGCTTTTGATTTCTCAAAAGAAAGCTCCTACTTTCGTTTCCCTCTCTTTGAAAAGAAAACTACTCTGTTTAGGGGAAAAAAAGGAAACGCTTCTGTTCACGAAAATGAGGTTTGCTGTTCAACTGACAACATAAAGTTTCAATAATGAATCGAGAACACGTCCTTACTACTGTAGTTAGCTATACTTAATTCAGAAAATCTAGGCAAGCTCAATATGTGCATAGATATAGGACATAGAACAATTAAAATTGTTTGCATATGATATCTGATATCTTAATGTAGTATTTCCTTTAATACTAATACTAAACATAAGTCAGAAAATG
>OAMR01000490.1:243527-266105 GCA_900205405.1 Echinochloa crus-galli
TAGGTCAGCTTTTTTTGGGGCATGGTTGTACACCCCAACCACCATGACTAGGATGGTGTCCATACAATTAAATGGCATGCCACATAGGCTAAAAGATGATGTATCAAGTGAGTTAATGAAGAAAGAGGAGAAAACCGGGTCTTGCATGAGAAATGGTTTCTACACATTATCCAAGATATAGTATGAGGTGGGTGTCATTAAATTTGAGTTTGGAATAATAATGTTTGTGTTGGAGGGGTGGTGTCTTGTACTAGTTTCTTGATGATGTGAAGACTATGGACACCATTACTAGTGTCTTGGATTGGGACTTATTGGCCTTTCTGACCAAGACAATCAATATTGCTCATCCATCCTGAGTGGTGCAGTTTGAAAAAAAATTGCAAATTGACAATTCCAAACCATAAATAAGTAGATGAACCATGTATAGACAAATTAGAGAATGAAGAATGAGGGTGCCGCAAACATGCCTTTCAGCTCTGATCCTCATCTGCTTTATGTTTTCCTTTTCTTTGGCAAAGGAAAAATAGGGGAAGGTCCCCCTACAAAATCTCTATCTGATCACTATATATGATCAAGTGAAACTGGGGGAAGCTCTGTGAAACCTTCATGCAGCAATAAAAATGAGTCATAGACAAGAAGGTAGAGGTTATAAAGCACATAAAACTTGGAATACCCCTCTTAGACTGGTATGAGAAATACTAAATTCACCAACACCTGTACCCAAAGCAAAAAGCTTTTAGCACAGTAGATATGCATGCATAGGCATCTCCATTTCCCGTTGTCCAAAAAGCTGAAATACTGTTGCATTATTCGCGGCAGCAACGGCTGCCAATCGGATCCGTGGCTGACGCCATCGTGCTTTTGATAAAGCAGGGCCCCTGCCTAGCGATTGAGACGGATTACTTGCGCGCCCATTCTATCAGCAGAGTGGTAGCACTAATCAGACACTTACCCACAACCACCAAGAACAAATTAAATCATATATAAAGCACTTGGTAGCCAACTTTAGTTCTTGCCTCTTGTGATGCCCCTGTCGAATGAGTTGTTTTCATTTTTCGCATTGCGTGTATATATGGTCGTGTGGCTGGGAGATCTGACTTTTTTGTGAACCCAAACAGTGACCGTCCTTTTTTTTGTGGGTACTTGGTATGATCTGTGATGTAGTGGGATTCAAAATAAAGGTGAAGGAGATGAGTATATGACAACCAAGAATTGAAGACAAGCGCCAGCGTAAGCATGTTTCCTTACAGCTCCAACTCAATTCATTTCTCATCAAAGCCATTTCTTTGGCAATTAGCAGTTTCAAGTATTATCAGCAGGTCAACACAAGGTCCATCGCAGAGAGGTGATATTTTGTTCTTTATTTTAACGAACCGGCATGGAATTGTGCCAATTTTATTTATAGATAACAGAAGTCGAGATGGTGAAGATAAAGCAAGTGTGGCACAGTTAATAGTACCTCTCTACCATCAACCCCTCTTGTGAATTGTGATTTTTGCTTTATTCTATTTGATGATGTTCTTGCACGATAGCAAAACATGAATACTTGCTTTATTCTCTCTTGATCTTGCCTGAGGCACGGTCGAAAAATTCCTTCGTCGATGTTTCAGGCTTTGTGCTTGGTTGGAGTCTTGTCCCCTTGGGATTATTCTCTAGTCTTGGCTTGTAGGCCAGATGTATTCTTAGGACTCGAGTTGTGCATTTGACATTGATGCAACAAGGCTTTGGTAGAATATGTGCTCCCAGTCCCTGTGAGCTAGGCAAGGACACCTGACCCGAGTCGTCCATGTTTTTGCTTGCCAAATATGGGGTTGCCTATTGACTAGGCATTTCTGGGAAGAAGCCTCAGGTGGATTTGATTCTAATTGTGTACTCGGAGAATTAGATGCAGATTTGCGGATAAAAAAGGTCATGTGATTGGACTTGGGAGGAAGTTGGGCCGTGAAATGGAGATAATTAGAATGCGTTTGCATTTTATAAATGTAGCAAAAAGAAGGCCAGTGGTGGCCGGCCGGTAGTTGCAATAAGAAAGATAGCACTTTCTGATTGGAACAGCTTCTAGTTCTTATCACATACGTATTAGTTGTGGCTTTATAGAGTTTTACTCCTGATTGTATACCTTATGGAGAAAGAAAAGGGAGTTGACCTAGCTGGAGGTGCTATTGAACATGGTACTTTCCGACATTGAGCTTATCATGCTCATGTGTTCTCTATGTGCCAGCCCATTGGATGCCTGATTGTCATACTGAGAGAATAATGAAGCAATTCTCGATGCCATGAGGAATTTATATACATTATTGATCTAATTCAGTTCTCCAGCCATAATTTTTGGAAAGTGGGATTAATGGTACCACCAAAATTTGTCGATATACTGCACCTTGCTTTGAGGAGGCACAATTGCATACCGTCTCCTTCGGAGCAAAGCAGACCCTGAGGGAAAGAAAGAAAAAGTAAACGTGCTCCTCATCAGCTCGAAATGATATGTTGGGAGTCTAGATTTCATTGGGCTGGATCATGTGTTCTTGTATGGTTCATTTATCTAATACCTTTGCCTGCCATGTTTAGGCCAAATTATTGAAAATCTTGTATGATAAGATCTGCTTTTGATTTCTCAAAAGAAAGCCCCTACTTTCGTTTCCCTCTCTTTGAAAAGAAAATTATTCTGTTTAGGGGAAAAAAGGGAACGCTTCTGTTCACGAAAATGAGGTTTGCTGTTCAACTGACAACATAAAGTTTCAATAATGAATCGAGAACACGTCCTTACTACTGTAGTTAGCTATACTTAATTCAGAAAATCTAGGCAAGCTCAATATGTGCATAGATATAGGACATAGAACAATTAAAATTGTTTGCATATGATATCTGATATCTTCATGTAGTATTTCATTTAATATACTAATACTAAACATAAGTCAGAAAATGTTTTTTTTAAGAAATGAGTCACAATGACGTGGATAAAAATTTAATAAATTTGAACGGCACCATTCATTCCATCCGTGGGTTTCTTTTCGAACGGCATAGTGCAGGTGATTGCTATATCCCAAATCCCCTGTTGCTAAACAATGGTCTCCATAACCCGTAGTGATCGCCGTAGGGAGCACATGCAACATGCTGCTGACAAGAAAAAGTTTCACGGCGGCTGCCTCCAACCCACTACTAGGCCTCAAATCTGCTCGTGCTGGTGCTGGAATGTGTATAATACACATCAGGTGCGATTGGGGTTTTGGATGCGATGAACACAAGCAGCTGCCTTTTGCTAAATCCTACGCCCAATCGACATGTGCCGACACAGTTTCCATGGACGAATGCAAGACCAAACAACAGTTGAGAATTCGTGCGTGTATGGCGGCTCAACTGTTTATGACCAGGATTCAGTAAGAAAGCACTTGCTTTCAGTTTCAGGCTTTCAGCCAGTGATCATATACACTGGATTAGCAGGGATTGAACAGAAGATCCAGACGAAAAGGCACATGATCCGTGACCTAAAACCTGCAATATATAGATCGGAGAAAGTCATCAGCGATGGTGCAGTCAAATCACAGGTATCGGCGACAAATAAGAGTGGGACGCTGAGTTCAGAGAGGAGAAGGATTTCATCACTAGACGGGACGAAGTCACCGGGATTGGTCACAAGTTGCAACCAAAAGCATTCGTTCTGTGGTGTGACTGTGTGATTGTGACAATTTCAACACTTCCTTCCTTATTCATCTGAGTAAGGATTTCTTACATATCTCTTCCGAAAAAAAACTGACGACGATATCTAGCGCGAATCCAGCGATGGCTTTCGAAAAAAAACGAAAAGTAGATAATTCTATGATATGTGGCTGATCAAATCGCACTAGTACACACAAGGATTTTCGTGTGTATAATCTTATATGTTATTGAATAATTTTGCCATTGAAACTAATCTCCGTTTAACCGTGTTCAAAAGTATACCTACAACTCGTCGTATGGCAACCGATCGGAGTGTGCACATATGGTAACTCTAGACGCGAGAGAGCTAAGAGAGGGAAATTGCACAGTAGTTTGGGCTGCCCCAGTGTACGTCACATGGTGGAGCGTAGTGCGTTGAATATTGGGAAAATTTGCTACAGGACACGCGAAATGGCGCTTATTTGCTGAGACACACCGTTGACCGCCTAATCGGCTGAGACATACTGCAGTTTTGTGCCAATTTATTGGAACACACCGCTTCGATTAAAATATCATTTTTTGGCTGGGAAGGAGAGATAACGGTCATGAAATGTCATTTTTGCCCTTGGTCCTACTTGTCATTTCTTTCTTCCCCATCTCCCTCCAGGTCCAACGCCACCATGGCTCAGGAGCTCCCTCACCGCCGAGCTTCACGCTGAGGCAGCCGAAGAAGGCCGTCTCTATCCGCAGGTTCCTCACGTCCAAGAAGGCGCTTGCCGGCTCTGCCTTCAGCTCGGTGAACTCCTCGAAGAAGCGCCGGTGGTTGTAGAACTCCTGCTCGTCGAGGAACCTGAAATTGAAGTCGCGGCGGTGGAAATTGGCGAACATCTTCATGGCGACGTAGGATTCGAAGACGAACTTGGCGTTGCCGGCGCGGCGGAGCGGGACGCCTGGGTGGACGGCGACCGCCGCCGCCTTGAGATCCCACCCGGTGGACGGAGAGCGACGCAAGGGTCCTGCCGGGGTGGAGTCGCGCCTCCAGGGCGCGCTCTGCGCGGAGCTCGGCGGTGAGGGAGCTCCTGATGCGGTCGGCCTCGGCGTCCTTGGCGCGGAGGTCCGACTCTAGCTTGCTCGCGCGTGATCTGATTCGTCTTGAGGGAGATGGGGAATAACCACTCCATGGTGGCGTTGGACCTAGAGGGAGATGGGGAAGAAAGAAATGACAAGTGGGACCAATGGCAAAGATGACATTTTCTAACCGTTATCTCTCCTTCCTGGCCAAAAGATAATATTTTAATTGAAGCGGTGTGTTACAGCAAATTAGCACAAAACTGTAGTGTGTCACAGCCGATTAGACGGTCAACGATGTGTCTCAGCAAATGAGCGTAATTTCGTGTAGCAAATTTTCCTTTGATTATTCGTCACTGGACGTGCCAATGGTTCCCCACAACTACCGAAGAGACCCCAGTCAGGAACGGAAAGGCAAACGGGGACGGACGTCGAGATATATGGCACGCAAGTCCAATCCTGCACGTCCCGTCCGACCACGGCGCGCGCGGCCGATGTGCCTGTGCGCGCGGGCCGGGCGGCGGTGCGCCTGGGACTTGACGTGCGCACCTGCCCGGCCGGCCAGCAGGTCTCTCTCGTATCGTACGATACGATACGACGCCGGCCAGATTTGCCATCGCTGGGGTCGCGTAACCGCGGGCCACGCCCCCGCGGCCAAATCGGTGCCGGCCACCCGCGCCCGCCGCCCGCGCCAACCCCCGCGCGAAACGTCGCCGCGCCCACCCGGCCGATGGCGACGCGCGCCGTCGCGTCGAGTCCTGCGCCTCGATCGCCCGTGCCGCGCGGGCCTTTCGACGACCCCCCAGCCGGAGAGGAGACGGTGGTCGCCGCAACGTTTCCTCTGCCCCTATTTGCTATCGGTGGCACGCGTGCAGCAGGGTTCTCCATCCATGTCGTCACCCCCACCACCAGGCGAGAAAGACGCGGCGTACGGGCACCAAATTTCTGGGTCTCCGACTCTCGTCGGTGGTGCTGTAAATGGGAAGTCTTCCTAAATGCTTGACAAACCCATGGCTTCTCTGACTAAATCCCAGGAGAGCGTGGCAGGATGCATGCGTGCAACAAATACATTGGCAGGGTTTGTATGCAAATACATTTGGCAGGCACCACTGCTCACCGGAGACAGGGGCGACCATGCATAGAATGAAACAAGGTAAATGAAGAACAATTTAGAGATTTTATAATTTCTCTCCTTGATCAGTCTAAAGCTAGATAGTATATTCTGGGTAGTAGGAGGGAGTAGCTTGCCACCCATACCTAAAATATTAAAAATATATCGATAATCTACAGTCTGTTTTTATGACCACGTCGGACATAATGATAAATATAGCACATCTCTTGTAGCTAGGACGCGTGCTAAATTAGGGCCTTGTTTGGGCCCTCTACTTGGCAGAGCTCCTAACTGATGTTTTAATCTAGTCGAATCTCTATCAAACAATTTTTTTAGAGAAATAATTTTCTACCGATTGTCCGATTCTAAGCATCTCCAAGAGACTCTGTATTGTATTATGTTAGCTAAATATAGAGATTATAGCCCTTTGTAAAAATAGAAAGCCATCTAGTTCAATGTGGTAATCCAACAGATTCTGTAAATATGGCTAGTGAGATGGGCTAGGTAAAAATAGCTAGCGAATGAGGTGGGATGGAGAGTCACTAAATTTGAAGAGTCATTTACCGAGTTTGTTGGAAACATTTTTTTCTCTTAAAAATAGCTAAATTTAACTTTAGAAAATGATTTGGTTAGAGATTCTAGCTAAGATGCTCGGAGCTGGAAAATGCAGCTTCTTCAGATTCTAAAAGTGATTATCTATTCTGATTTTGAGAATTTATAGTAGAGAATCAAAGAGATATATTTTCAGCTACCGAATCATTTATATCAGAGAATCCATTCCAGTGAAGAATCAAAATTAGATGGACTTCTACCAAATAGGCTCTAGATATACACAAGATTTTAGTAAATCCATGACCTCGTAGTTGCCGAGTTTCATATAACACTATCTGCCACCGAATCATGCAACTGCAGAGGAAAAGAAAATGTTTCAGCATGCGCATACTCATGTGCAAGTTGTGTTTCATCATTAGCCTTTTTCTCTAGAAGTTGCGCACTTGCGCCTAAACATCTCTTTCTTGGCATAAAGCACAACTCTACTCCCATCTCCTCAGATTATTGCCAGTTTAGATGCCTTTAATTGTGCTGAGTAATATATTTAACCCCCAGCGGAATTCCCTCTTATTGGACTGAAGTGGATAAGCCCTAATCCCTCTTTCTCTCTTGCGCACACAAGCGTATCTCAATTCGTAGTACCTAATTAATTAAGCAATAAACAGTACAAAGACGTGACTAATAGAATCTTCTTGCAAGACTTTTAAGGAGATCGATTTAAAAAATAAGAGCCTGATCATTTTTTTTTTCTAAAAACGCACTAGAGACACGGCATTGTGCCGAGTAGAAAAGGAACAAAAGTTTACAAAGGATCTAAACAAGAGAATGAAATAGACACGATTAGGAAAACTACAGCATTTTGGTTCCTGCTCAGAAAGATGCCAACGTAGAATTGTTACGCAGGGTGGTTAGATTGGTTGCTGCCACGAAAAAGGAGGTCTCTCGGTGTCAACAAAACCTTGACGCCTAAGATTAGGCCAAAACAACAGCACGTAAAAGTTGGGTCACCACCCCAGAGAGGTGATGCAAACAAACTTTGGCACGCATGTTAAAGTCTGCTTACGCATCTACTTTCGATTTAATTAACTAAGGTCGTGACGCACTAGCAGCAATGCGGGTGACGAGGATAACGAGGGCCATTAGGGCAGGGGAGGGAACCTTCTATTGCTGCCACACCATCCAGAAACCAAAATCAATAGACGCATGCCGTTGCGTCGGTCCTATACAAAATGTGTGCAACCCAAAACTCTAGACCTTTGTCAATCTTATGACGAACTGTAAGCAACAGTTACGACGAGAGAATGATGGCATCGGTCGTGTTTCGGTCGTACGTACCTAGTAATCGTGTACACACATTTTCAAACCAATTTCATTCCTTGTTTTTTGTATTGCTACTAATGCCAAAACGTGTAGTGATGGTATTGTTGACGGATGTGCACTTGTGTTGTGTCCTGCTAGACGACAAGCAAATCGGCCCAGATGCAGCACTAATCAAATGGCAGCAAGGGCGATTAGAACAGCGGCCGCGTCGCCGTCGAGCAGAGGAGCCCCCGGCCCCGGGGCGGCAGTCGCTGTCCATTAAGCTGCTGGCTGACGCTGGCCTGTCACCGTCGCCGGGCCGGGGAGTCGCCGTCGCGCCGTCGCCTTCGGCTTGCATGCACTCTGCCGCCGCGTGAGGCGTGACGCCGGGGCGCGGCGCTTTCAGGTGTCGCGCAACGAGGCGCCCCTTATTCGGGTCCGGGGGCGCCTTTTCGCGTGGGTCTCTCGACTAGTTTTCTCCCGAATTCTGGCCAGTATGCGGCTTTGCGGGCTACGGTCCTACTGCGCCCAAGCAAGTTGTTAATTTATACACTAACTATGCACGCTGGGCCTAGCCGGATTTGTTTGTCTGTTCATCAGCACTTCAGCTCGATTTGCTTTAATTTGACGTGGAGAGAATAGTACGTTGTGCCGAACACAAGTGCGTGACGAGAAAAGCAGACGGACCGATCTCGGTGAAAAGCTGTGAGAAACTGGCCGGGGGGAGAAAAGGCGCCCGAATGGTCCAAACTCCAAAGGGCAATGCCCGTGCATGGATGATTGTTGAGCTTCGCCATTAGCGCGTAGAAGCAATATTCAAGTGTGGTGCTTCGTCTTAGTGCCAACTACAGTATGGTGTCTCTTAATTAATTTGTCCTCCTAAACTCGTAGCTAGAAGCACGTGTCTACTATAGGAAGAAAGGAATCATGTGACATGGGCATTATGGCATGGTTCCCCCCCATAAAGATATACGGTCGTGTGGGATGGATGGCTCGTTTGTCAATCATGCTAGACATTGTATATCGACGTACATACCGCGTACGTGGAGTGGCCAGTAGCCCAGTACCTAACATGTGGAGCTTGCACACTCTTCGGGTCTGTTGGAACGGAGTTGTTAATGGTTCTCGTGTGAAATATGTCTTCGTGCCAACCTACCTACATGTTTCGTTCTTGGCTATAGAAAAATGTTCTTCAGATGGGACTCTAAAAAGGTTATTTCACGTCGCCTTAAAATAGATTCTCCATGCGTGGTAGTAAAATAACTTTAGCTTTTTTTTTTTTTGAGGAGAGTAAAATAACTTTAGCTGACTCTAACAGGATTGAAGTCTGGGCCTTGTCTCGTGCGAATGGAACAGCGGCATCACACTGTCACTGAGGCCCGGCCCACAGTGTTTTTCTCTCATCTCTCACAGGGCCTATTTTTCTGGATAGCTGAGCCCAACGCGGCTATACACACACATTTGAGCCTATTCCAGTTGGGCCTCTCAACAAGGTGATCTGGGCCGGAATAACAGAATCCCATTTGGCACTCCTCCACCTCATCCGCTCCGCGCGACGCCCACCGGTCGCGCGCACGGCGGCGGCCTCGTGCCGGTGCCGTTCGTCTTCTCGCCGGCCGGGCTCGACTCAGTCACCGCGCGCCGCGAGCTCCTCTTTCTTCCTCCAAAGCAAATAAGCAATGCCTCCCCCAACCGTCCCCTTCTTCCTGACCTCCACCACGCTGCCGCCGCCACCGCCTCCCACGCCTCGGCGGCTGCGTCCGCGTCGTACTCCGCGCGCGCGCGGCTCAACCCGAACCTCGCGCTCCGCCTGTTCGACCACCTGCTCCGCTCGGGCGCCGACCCGGACCCCGCCGCGTACGAGCTCGCGCTCGCGTCCTGCGCGCGCGGGAGGGACCGCGCCGCGGCCGCGCAGCTCCACGCGCACGCCGCCAAGCGCGGCCTCGTCGCCTCCAACCGCCGCGTGCGCGCCAGGCTCGTCCACGCCTACGCCGTCTGCGGGATGCTCCCGCACGCGCGCAGGGTGTTCGACCGCGGGACCGACAACGACGTGTTCGCCTGGAACTGCCTGCTGCGCGGGTACGCGCGGGAGGGTGGGGACGCGGACGCGCTCCGCGATTTCTTCGCCAGGATGCCGTCCCGGGACAGCGTCTCGTGGAACACAGTCCTTTCATGGTGCGTCGCCAATGGGGAGTACGACGAGGCGATCCTGGTGTTCCGGGAGATGCTGGTGAGCCAGGATTGCCAGCCCGATAGGGTGACATTAGTGAGCGTTGTATCGGCAATCACATACTTGGGAGCACTTGCTTTGGGGCTGTGGGCACATGCATATGTCATCAGGAAAGGGGTTGAAGTCGAGGAGAGACTGAGCTCGGCATTGATAAACATGTACTCAAAATGTGGGTTCATGGAGGGTGCAGTTTATGTGTTTGAGAATGCCGGAGCAAAGATGAGCTTGGATACTTGGAATGCGATGTTAGCTGGTTTCACAGCAAATGGTTGCAGTTCAAGAGCTCTGGAGCTCTTTGCGAGGATGGAATCATCAGGATTGGTGCCTAACAAGATTACTTTTAACAGTGTACTGAATGCTTGTAGCCATGGGGGTTTAGTGGAGGAAGGTATACGATGTTTTGAGAGAATGTTCAGAGTTTATGGTATTGAACCCGACATTGCACATTATGGTTGCATGGTGGATCTATTCTGCCGTGCAGGGATGTTTGAGAAAGCTGAGGAGATAATTCAGGCAATGCCGATGGAGCCAGATGCTTCCATGTTGAAGGCCCTATTGGGTGCTTGTAGAACTCATAAGAACTTAGAGTTGGGAAAAGATGTTGGCCATAGGCTTATTGAGGCTGCCCCAAATGATCACGCAGGGTATGTATTGCTATCCAACATATATGCACTAGATGGCAATTGGGGAGGAGTGCATAAGGTGAGGAAGCTTATGTTGGATCGCGGCGTGCTGAAGATTCCTGGAAGCAGTTCAGTGGAACTTAATGGTGAAATTCATGAGTTCATTTCCGGGGACAAAAGCCACTCAAGGAAAAGGGATATATATAAGATGCTAAGTGAGATTTGTCAACAGCTTAAAAATACAGGTTATACTCCTGACACTTCACAAGTGCTGCTAGATATTGATGATGAAGATGTGAAAGAGAGCTCGCTAGCTCTTCACAGTGAGAAGCTTGCAATAGCCTTTGGGCTGATCAGTACTTCTCCTGGCACACCTATTAGGGTAGTAAATAATCTCCGGATCTGTGGAGATTGTCATAATGCCATAAAACTTCTAAGCAAGATTTATGGGAGGAGCATAATTGTTAGGGATGCAAATCGATTTCATCATTTCAGAGATGGGTCTTGTTCTTGCAGGGATTACTGGTAATGTTTTGATTGCAATGATGTTCCTTTATTTTTTACTTATTACACTGAAATGTATAGTATATGAGACAACTGTAGTCCATGGTTATTATTGTCCATTCAAGAAGAATTCTTAATGTGCCATGAAGCTCATGACTTTATTGCATGTCTATTGAATACTATGGTACCCTTGAACCAACAACATGATTGACATCTCTTGTGTCTCAGCAACTTGAAACCTAATTATTGTCCTTTTCAGTCAGAATGATTCAAAACTGAACATGAATCTGAGATGTATGTCCTACGCAAAAGTGTCATTAAATTCAGATAAATTTAACTTGTTTCATATGGTAGGGACTAGGAACCATCAATTACCTGATACATAGTTAATGCTATTTTTCCTAGTGTACTACTGTCATTGCACAGTTCAGTTGTAGGTGGCCACTTCACATGAATTTGCGTTTGAAAGAGAAATGAATAGGAGAGACAGTAGGGTCAACTAGACCTGTAGCTTTCCTTTTGAGGCAGTCTGGTTTATTTTAGTTTCTGTCAGGAAATGAGGGCAACCTTATTTGTACTATGTATTTCCATTCAACCAGTTAGGTTTTGCCATTTTTTTTATCACACAAGATTCATCTACCTTATTGGTACAATTCTGTTTTCACACATACGATTGACCAAGTGCTTAAATCTTTACTTGCACATTATCGCCACTTACTACCACTACTTTTAACTCTGTAGAAGAGGTTGCGTAGCATTATTATGCCATTTAATACAGGTATGTATGGTCCAGTGCCTTTAAATATTTCTTGGTGCCTGCCTTGTTTGTATGCATGTTAGGCTTGGTCATTTTTTTTGAAATGGAATTATAGATCACAATAAAGGGCAGGAGCAAAGTGGGATACTGGGATTAGCTGTCCCATGGGCTACACCTTTCAGATGCACTGGAAAAGGCCCAATAGATACAATGGACTTGCTGTTTTCTTCTTCCTTAAATGTGAAGTTCATGGCTAGAAGTGTTTTTTTAATGAATATATGCTAGAAATGTTATATTTCTGGGATGGCAATTCCCTCCAGTACTGTTAGAGTTAGCTCTATATTTCACTTGCTGCCATGTTGTCGATTTCGAAAGAGACACGAAGCGTTCTGCACAAGAAATTATAGCAGTTATTAAATTGAGCAAAAGTTAAGACTGTTATTTGTGATAAGGACAAAGATCAACAATGTTGGGCGGAGTAATCACTTCCACCGTGCTGTTGTTATTACTGCCTGGTGGATGTTGGGGCCTTTCAACATAAAGACGGAGAGACACCTTTTATGCAAATGCATGCCTATCAGGCATTTGCAAGCACGTATGCTATCAAATTTGAACATATGAAATGTTCTTTCTGTGTTGAATCATCAACATAAGAAGGAAGTGCATAATTCTCACATGTTTGATGTCTGCCACTGCTTTAGAGGTAGCACTGAACCTTTAGAGGTAGCACTGAACCCAGAGGGCCGTCAAATTTAAATCTATTAAGTAACCCTGTTCCATATTCAAAACAAAACATCTGTAGACTTATTAGAGAAGACCAAGCAGACTTGTTAGTACTACATGAACTACTATGGACAACAGCACTTGTTCAGTTGGATAATTTGAACTCTAGTTATTTCATACATTGAAATAGGCCAGAAAAAAATGAAATACTATAGTGAGTGTCCAGATCTGGTACATTATGTCTGTGAACTTTTTTTCTTCACACGCAAGGCAACAAACACACGCACGCATACACGGATGCACACGCCCATAATGTTATATGATATACAGTCGAATTGCCCTAGCTCCATGCCAATCATTAACAGGTTGGCCTTGACAAAATAAGCAGGCTGCTGCCCTTATCATCTCTATTAGTTTATTTCCCCTCTCGGGGATAGTTCTTTAGTGTTCCCCAGATATGTATTTTGCATTTAATCTCTAGCTTACAGCTCTAATCACTACTCTAGGAGTATAATAAGACCATTAGAGTACGACATAATGCATAATTAGGGTTTAAAATAATGAGTAATTTCCTAGTCTCGGTTCGGATGATCATAACCCCACAAGGTTACACCTAACATAGACCTTTACCAAAAATATACTCACTTGCATCTCGCGTGCAGCTGGCTTTGCCATGGACTCTGCATTGTTTATGGTTTTCAGAAAGGTGTGGCATACGCTTTCCTAAGCACAATTAGAGATCCTGTACCCTAGCACATGGGAATCGAATGCTGAATTAGCACACGGTGTGTGTACTCGCAATGTTCAGATATTATGGGCTAGCTTGTACTGCAATCGAATCATCCATGTTCAACTCTCATCATTCATTCTTGGTAATGATCCCATTAGGACTGCTTTTGCGTTCTTTCCTTACCAATGCATCTCTCTAGTAACTGTATGCACAAACTTTTGAAGCATGTACAAATTATGGTAGGCGTGGTGGATTTGGTCTGATCATTCTGTTTTACTTTGAAGAAGCTTGGCCTGTCCCTATCAGAACCCTTTCTGCTCTCCTCTGGATCTTAGATTATTTCTGTTTATACTTTGATCCAAAACCCCAAATCGTTTGTCGGGATGCTCTTCTGATGATTCCCAAATTTTGAAGGGTGCCGGTGCAGTTTATTGCAGCGAAGAAAAGGAACCTCTCTGGAGCTGTTAAGCAGGACAGTCTACACTGTACTTAGTTTTTTTTATTTACCTACATTTAATGCTCCATGCATGAGGAGAGAGATTTGATGTGATAGGTGAATAGTGAAGTTTGGAGAGAGAATTTTTGAAAGTTTGGTGATGGGATGGGGAACTAAACAGGGCCTTTGAGTTCTTTGGCTGCTATTTCTTGGAGCTGTTTTGTTTGCAGGAATCCTCTGACCTCACTAGCTCCCGATGGCCCGTTGCCGACAGGTAGGACCCTAGCAACACAAGAAATCTCATCAATATGAATACTGTGTATCATTTTTCTTTTATGCTGAAGAGAGAGCCAAGGGGAATAAGAATATCTGATGCTATCGCTCACTCTTATTTTTCAGCTCCTGCTGCCAGCATCCAGCAAGCTCTGGGCACTGAGCTGCGATCATCCTGCCCCTCGCATTATCCGGTTTCTGCTGCAGGCGAGGCGACGTGATGCGAATTCGCGGGCATACAGGTACACACGAATATGCACGGCAATGATTGGGAAAGAAGACACAGATCTGCGGCAACCTTTCTGGCGAGCATAATGATGCGCGAGAAGATAATCTGGCTGGTGGTCGGGTCCATTCCCCCCCATCCCTCAATGACTGCACGAGCCGAGCCCGCCCCGGAGCGGCACGGGTGAATGCGCCCCGCCGAGGCCGGCCGCCGCTGCCGTGCACGGGACCGAGCAAATGGAGCGCGGCACCGGGCCGTGGATGGCGAAGGCGACGCGCAGGTCTAGCCCCTACCGGGCAGGCTACTGGTCTTCTCCCCGGCGAGGTCAAGAAAGCTGGTTGGCTGGCTGGAATGCATGGCCGTGGCTAGGAATCTACCAAGACTTGTTATCCACGTAGCCGGCCTGTGGTCCAGTGCATTGCATGGTCCATCATCCGGGGAGTTTGAAGTCGTATCCTTTGCAGTGCTTAGTTTACATTTCCCCCAAGATTCGGTTTCGTTTGCTTTCCCTGCTACCGCTTTGAGAGCGAGCAGCTTGGCGAGGGCGCCACTAATGGTAGGCAGGCAGGTGCAGTGCAGTGCAGGCAGGAGGAGAAAAAGGCAGCTGGGACGGGGATGGGGAGGAGGACGATGAGGATGCAGCTGTGCCGGTGCTGAAACAAAGGTAAAGCGGGCAGGGAATAACTAGTAACTTGCAGGCCACTTCTTGCGGTGTTTAGTGTGAGCATGGAGGTAGATTTATCAGGGTTCCTGGTGCTTTTCTCCTTCAGAAACCCTGGATTTAAAAGCTTAATGAGAGGGGCGGGGGGCAAAAGCGTGTTTGGAGTGAATAAAAGTATTGCATGGGCGGGGGGTGGTTTAACTAATCTAAAGCTAGATTCGAGCGCGCGCGCTCCCCGAGGCTAACGAATAGTTTTCGCTTGTTTATTTGCCGCAAAGAAAGATTGAGATTAGGAGAATCTGAACCCTGAAGCCGCATCTCTTTCAGCTGCCTGGAGCTTGCACTTGTTAAAGCTTCAGGCAGCTGAAAGACTTTAACCCTTCCTTTAGTTTGTTCTGCCCTTAGTTTCCTGCCGATTTCTCTTGGCCTATCAAACTGAAAACCCCTGCTTGCAAGTTGTAAGCTCGTAACTGAATTTCATAGGCAACTGATAGGGAGAAAAACTGGGAAAGAAATTTTGTATGGCGGGCCTGGTGAGATGAAAGTAGGTTTGCTTTGCTGTTGGGGCAAGTAGCTAATGCCTCGATCGGCACCCCCTGCTAATGTTGACCACCATTTTCTTCAACAAAACTAATCATGCCGATCACGAAGGGCGTGTAAATAATTGCCCGTGCCGGCCATAAAAAAACTGCAACAGTCAAATAATGATTCGGGCAGCATAATTTACAGCCAGGCGCCTTGAGGAAAGCGAGCGGTTGCGCCCATAAACAAATGCCCGTGAGGGTTGGCCCTGTCAGGGATGCCGGGATGGTGGCAATGCTCCTCTCCTCCTCCTCCTCGTTGCTGCTACGCTGTGAAGAAGAGCTCTCGATCGGCTCGGCTCCCCTTCCTCTTTACGCTTGCTTGCTCTCTATCTCTCTATGCAGTACTCGTATGGAGTAAGTAAACAAAAGCAAAGGTAAACAGCATGATTAAAGGGCTGTTAACAAAGATAAAGGCGAGGCCGCCAGGGTCACTTAAAAATAAGCTCCATCAAGGGTTAAACAACGCCCGCCATGGTGGTGGTGATTAGGAGGAGGGAGTAAAGCGGCTGCCTGCAGCTGCAGCATCGCCTTGCCTTCCGCTGTGAACAATCACCGTGGCTGTGGGTGGCTCGCCGTGTGCCAACTACTGCTGAAACTACAATAGCTAGTGAACAACTTGAAACTACAACAGCTAGTGAACAACTGCTAGTAGCCCTATAAGTCTGACAGCCCTTTGCCTACAACCTCTCTCTCTCTCTCCTATATAGTCTATGCTCTCACCTCTTTCGTAGCTCTTCTTCCTATGCCTCCTCGCCGGAACAGATAGCATCAGAATCTCGAGTGGCCGGGCATCTTTCCTTTTCCTGCCGTAGCCCGTAGGCCGTGACGAGAGCTTCTTGCCTCCGTGCTTGTCCCGGCTATCATATTGCCTGCCTATGCTGCTCTGGCCAATGGAGGAGCCACTTCTTCTTCTCTAGTTCTCTAGCCTTTCTCGTCTCCCATTCGTCCATTGACCTTCAGCAAGCTCTGTGCTAGCTAGCTGCTCGCGCACTCTACTCGATCGATCACTCCCCCTTCTGCGCGACCAAAGATCGGCCGATGGACATGAACGAGAGCGGCGAGAAAGGGATGGAGGGCAACGCGTCCTCCGGCGGCATCCCGGTGGAGTGGCAGACCCAATTCAGCGCCGCCGCCTTCGCGTGCCCGCCGGCGCAGCACCAGGGGGCCATGATGGACTCGGCGTTCCCGTCTGCCGGACTGTGGGCGTCCACCTCCCAGGCCATGGCGCTCTCCGACGTCGGCGGCGCCATGTCCGCCGCGCGGGGCGGCGGCGGCTTCCTGGCGCCGGTGCCCGGGTTCCTCCCGCATGGCCTCGGCCAGTTCCCCGTGGACTCCGGCTTCATCGAGCGCGCAGCGCGGGCGTCCTGCTACGGCGGCGGCGCCGGGGTGATGGGCGCCAGCGCCGGCTTCGGCGCGGCTGATCAGAGCATGAACGGCGCGTTCAGCGGCTCCTCGGAGGCGCTCCTGGATCACCAGAGGAAGGACGGCAGCAACGAGAAGCCCGAGCCGGAGCTCGGCCGGAACGGCCACGACGGGGTGCCGAGCTCGGAGGCGGCCGGCGGGGACTGCTCGTCCAAGGGGACGTCGGACTCCAAGAAGAGGCGACGGCCTAACGAGGTGAGCACTGTTCTTGCTGCTCGTGTCTGAAACCCTTTTTCCAGCGTCGTTTGAAAAGTCTGTACGTCGAGTAGCCAAGTTATTAACTGGTAAATGAAGTAATAGATGTTAAACGGATGAATGCATCCCTGTGTGTTCTGTCTGATGAAATAAGGTGATGGGAGGCGATCAGGTTCAGTCCTCCAACCTGCCTGCGGATTCGGCGAACGAGAGCGTGCACAGCAAGGACAAAGGCGAGGAGAGCAGCCCGGCGACGACCACCGGCGGCAAGTCGAAAGGGAAGGGGGCAAAAGAGACCTCCGAGAAGGAAGACTACATCCATGTCCGAGCTCGGCGAGGGCAGGCGACCAACAGCCACAGCCTTGCAGAAAGGGTACGTGCTCGATGCACCGAGTGGCATCTCAGTGTTTACCGTTTGGTTTGCAACTTTGGAGGCGATCTGGAATTGACATCATTTGTCCTGAAAACCCTGGTTGCTGCATCTTTTTCTGCAGTTGAGAAGGGAGAAGATTAGCGAGAGGATGAAGCTTCTGCAGGACCTTGTTCCCGGTTGCAGCAAAGTAAGTCTTTGTCTTTCTGGGGAAACGAAGCTGTGTATTACTGTCTGTTTTCATAACAATTATAACAAATTTATGTTCATGAACTGAATTCAGGTCACTGGAAAGGCGGTGATGCTCGACGAGATCATCAACTACGTTCAGTCCCTGCAAAGACAAGTTGAGGTGATAATTGGCATCCCCCCAATATGCACAACTTTGTCTGAATTGATTAGAGTTTATTAGCTATCCCGTATTAGCAGAGGCCAATAGAAAGGCAGCAATAGCTAGATACTGAGACCTGAATAGGAATAGTATTTCCTGTAACTACAATTGCTTACTGATGGCAAACAGCAGAGTATTGAGCTCATCTTTATCTCGCAGTTCTTATCGATGAAGCTTGCAACCGTAAACCCAAGGCTTGACCTCAACATAGAAGGGCTTCTGTCTAAAGATGTATGATGCTTCTTGCAATCTCATTCGCCTCTGTTAATCATACCTATAAGAATCTAACAAAGCCATATTTTTCTTGTCTCGTATCATCAGCTTCTTCGCTTCCCTGGTGTCACCTCATCTTCTCTCGGATTCTCCCCAGAGATGATGCACCCACAACTACAGCTATCGCAACCAGGCCTGATTCAAGGGGGTGCTGCTGGCATGGCCAATCCGGACGTGTTCAGGAGAATCATACAGGCACAACTCAGTGCAAAAGACGGATCTCAGGTTAGCATCTTTTCAAAAATAATTGTGCACAGCATACTCTATTCTTTTTTAAAATACGGAGTATCCACACAGCCAACAGTATTCACTTTAGTATTCAGGTAGCAGTTGACATAGCTCCTTAATAAGCTATCATGTAGCAACATAATTTTCCCCCCCAAAGATTGCACCTCGACAGTCAACAACCCTTGCATATTAATTATCAAAAAAACAACCCTTGCATATTCAATGGATTAGCTCAGCACCTACATACAGTACGTTCTTTGAAATATACAATCCCTAGATTCCTCAAACACGGAGGTTCTTGGGAGATTCATACAGCTTGAACTAACACTCCTTGCCACAAAGTTCATCATCCAAGTAAACAAACAGGCTGGCTACGTATTGAAAGGCTAACTTTCCATTTCCAACTCCTTGAACAGATGCCCCACGCATTGAATGGGACATTCAGTGACGTCGCGCAAATGGCGTACCCGTCCCTGGGGTCGCAGGACTTGGGCATCAGGCCGTCGCAGGACGGGTTTCAAATGTGACCAACAGGCTGGCCAGTTCTCAGTTGCACATAACAGCAAAGCTTTCCGTCTGATCGTTCATGAACTGAATTCAGGTCACTGGAAAGGCGGTGATGCTTGACGAGATCATCAACTACGTTCAGTCCCTGCAAAGACAAGTTGAGGTGATAATTGGCATCCCCCCAATATGCACAACTTTGTCTGAATTGATTAGAGTTTATTAGCTATCCCGTATTAGCAGAGGCCAATAGAAAGGCAGCAATAGCTAGATACTGAGACCTGAATAGGAATAGTATTTCCTGTAACTACAATTGCTTACTGATGGCAAACAGCAGAGTATTGAGCTCATCTTTATCTCGCAGTTCTTATCGATGAAGCTTGCAACCGTAAACCCAAGGCTTGACCTCAACATAGAAGGGCTTCTGTCAAAAGATGTATGATGCTTCTTGCAATCTCATTCGCCTCTGTTAATCATACCTATAAGAATCTAACAAAGCCATATTTTTCTTGTCTCGTATCATCAGCTTCTTCGCTTCCCTGGTGTCACCTCATCTTCTCTCGGATTCTCCCCAGAGATGATGCACCCACAACTACAGCTATCGCAACCAGGCCTGATTCAAGGGGGTGCTGCTGGCATGGCCAATCCGGACGTGTTCAGGAGAATCATACAGGCACAACTCAGTGCAAAAGACGGATCTCAGGTTAGCATCTTTTCAAAAATAATTGTGCACAGCATACTCTATTCTTTTTTAAAATATCCACACAGCCAACAGTATTCACTTTAGTATTCAGGTAGCAGTTGACATAGCTCCTTAATAAGCTATCATGTAGCAACATAATTTTTCCCCCCCAAAGATTGCACTTGCATATTAATTATCAAAAACAACCCTTGCATATTCAATGGATTAGCTCGATCAGCACCTAAATAAATACAGTACGTTCTTTGAAATATACAATCCCTAGATTCCTCAAACACAGAGGTCCTTGGGAGATTCATACAGCTTGAACTTAACACTCCTCGCCACAAAGTTCATCATCAAAGTAAACAGGCTGGCTACGTATTGAAAGGCTAACTTTCCATTTCCAACTCCTTGAACAGATGCCCCACGCATTGAATGGGACATTCAGTGACGTCGCGCAAATGGCGTACCCGTCCCTGGGGTCGCAGGACTTGGGCATCAGGCCGTCGCAGGACGGGTTTCAAATGTGACCAACAGGCTGGCCAGTTCTCAGTTGCACATAACAGCAAAGCTTTCCGTCTGATCGGCGAACATGCAGGGGCACAGGGGCGCACACACAACTGACACCGCTACTGCAGCGCTGCAGTGGCAGCTGTAGCTCATCGTCACCGGCCGTGCATCGGCCGGGTTTTTATTGTGTTCAGAGCTGCAAAGTGCTCGAGGAGCCCCCACGGAAGCAGCAGCAGCCGCGCTTGCGGCTGGGGTGACAGGATGGGGAATCTGTGACGTTGCCGGGCTGGAAATCCTGCCTGGGTGTGGGGTGGTGGCGTGCCTTCTTCATGGCGCACAGTGCAGTGACAGTAGCTGCGTTTGTGGCGAGCAGATGATGAGCTGCTGGCAGCTGCTGTGTGTGTGTGTGGGCAGGGTGTAGTGCCAAGAGCTTGGCTACGTTCGTTCGGTTGCTTTTGTTTGGATGCTTGAGGATGCTAAACACTCCTAAAATGGGGGCGGTGCTTATATGTTAAAAAGATCAAACGTTTGACAAATTATGCCTTTACTACAATGAAGGACGCTACATCATGCTGTATTTTTCGTGCACCGTGTTCCATTTGGATTCGGAGCTTTGCTCGTCCCACGTACCCAAACCCAATGAGTCATATATGTGAATCACGGGGCTTGTTTAGATGTTTAACTGGCTTACCGCACTTCAATTCCTTGCTGTGGCGAGAAGATTACTGATATGAAACCGGGCGGGTCCGGCGGCCGTCCGGCGTGTCCACGATAGCAAAAATAATTACAGCCTTCCGATTTTTATCCCGCGGCTCAGTTTTTACCGCGGCAGCGTCTCGTCTCCGAAGCCTCGCGAAGCGCCGCACCGCCTAGAGAAAAAATCTCCTTTGGCCCTGCTCGAGAACCATCGAGTCCGACTCGCTACCCGACGCCGATCCGTTTCACCTCCCCGTCACCACCTCGTCTCCTCCCCCGCCGCCACCTCATCTCCTCCGACCTGCGCTGTTCCCTCCCCTCCCCGCCGGCGCCGCCCCCTTCCTTCCCTTTCTCCAGTCGGCGGCATCCGACGGCTGGGGTGGGCGAACACAAGAGCGATGGCCAGCGGCGCGGCGGCAGGGCTGGGCGGCCGCGGGGGCAGCCCCTTCCCCTCCCCCACCGACGCCCCCTCCACGCCTTCTCTGCTCCGCATGGAGACGAGGAGACGATCACCGCGCCGCTGCCATGTCCTTCGCGGCCTCCTCGCCGTCCCGGTCCGCGAGCCTGCGCCGGCCCATATCGGCTTCCCGCGGCGGCGGAGCTAGGCCGGAGGCGCGGCGGGTCGGCCTCCGGGCGGCGGGGTGGCTGGGCAGCATCAGCGGCGGCGGCGGCTTCATCTTCAAGAAGCTGCGGCAGTCCACATCGATCTGCCCTCAGCCTCAAGGGCGGCGGAGGACGAGCGCGAATGACGGCGGCGGGCCCCGAGCGCCGCGCGGGCAGCCGCACGCGGCAGAGGACGTGCGGCGCGTGGTGAGCAGCGCAGCGGCTGTCTCTTATACACATCTAGATGTGTATAAGAGACAGCCTTTGGAGCAACCAATGGTAAGTGCGATTTCCAATTTCTTAATTGCTGTGTTAAGTGTCCACTTTAACCGTGAATGTCTAGCGAGTAAGGATTTCTGAATTATTAGGGCCAATAATTTTATAATCATTTAATTACTACTCCTTTTCCTGTTTCATTGACCGGCTCCTAATAGATCTGTCAAAGTAGTGACCTTATCATATTTTGATATCCCCTTTGTGGTAGAATTCAATAAATAATATTTTTACAGACAATTGGTCCAATTCAGCATAGGCATATGAACTCAGCATGAAAAAGAGATGTGGACTTTTCAACAAAAGTATGTGATATTATGCACATATGTAGATGGGTATTTATATTCCTTCGATTGATGCTTGCAGATATGTAGAGAATCTTTCAACCATTTGATTTTTTACAGATTTTGTGGATGGTAGAAATCAATGGAGGGTGGTGTGAACTTCTCGATGGAAACAAATGCATTCCACTTAATGTTCAAGAGAGGCCTTGGGGGCAGCAGTGATAATGAGATGATGGTAATTAGCTTCTGCAGGTGTACTCTGCTCTCACGAGGCTTTGCTAAGACACCTAAACACAAGGATTATGAGGAAAGGTCACACTATTATGATGCTTTATTAGCAGCTGAATCACGGCCTGAGAAAGCAAACAAAGGAGTGCATTCTCAAAAGGAATCTCATGTGATGCATATAACAGATTTAACTACGGTAAGTTTTCTTCGTTTGTTCGATTAGTTTTGATTTTGAAATTCTTATGCACCATCATTAACCTATCAGTGTGGTTCTTGTATGGTTAGGTATCTGTAAATCCGTTTCACCTCCCCGTCACCACCTCGTCTCCTCCCCCGCCGCCACCTACCTCCCCTCCCCGCCGGCGCCGCCCCCTTCCTTCCCTTTCTCCAGTCGGCGGCATCCGACGGCTGGGGTGGGCGAACACAAGAGCGATGGCCAGCGGCGCGGCGGCAGGGCTGGGCGGCCGCGGGGGCAGCCCCTTCCCCTCCCCCACCGACGCCCTGTCTCT
>OAMR01000490.1:267971-295015 GCA_900205405.1 Echinochloa crus-galli
CCCCCCTCTTTTTTTACTTTGAATCATACTCATACTTCTGTTTTCTGGATTTCACAGAGTTCAGCTCCAACCTCAGGTGCTATTCTTGATGACATGGTGTTCTGTTTCAGGTCTGCCCCTTCTGCAGCATGCTGGAAGATGACTACTCCCTCTGTTTTTTTATATATGACGTTGATTAGCTCAATTTTGAGCTAACTGACGTCATATATAGATGAACGGAGGTAGTATTTTGGTAAGATTTTTCATTCCCTACCTTGACCCTCTCTTCTCTTTGCAGTCTAATTATTACTAGAACATATCACAATAGACTTGATTGAAGCATTAAGTAATATGTACAAATTGAACTACTCATACCTTGAATTTTATCAGTTTGGTACAGTTTTCCAGTGATCGCAAGTCATACAATTGTCACCTTTCATAAACATGATTATCAAGTGGTCACTTTCTAAACATCTTGGGTTCTCTCTGTGTGTCGCACTTACTGGTAATTCTTTGAAACACTGAATATTTCATATTTCCATTTCTTCTATACAGGATTCCTTCCGAGAAGACCGAGGTCGATGGCCAAAAAAAAGAAAGAAAAACATAATCTAGGTCTTCTGGACCTCACAAAAACAAAAGAAATAGGTACCTAAAACTGAGTACAGGCGTATCAATAACACCGCCAGTTCTAGCAGCGGTGACAGCCTTGAGAGTCACGCTTACCCAGGTATGAATAGGTGCTTATTCTAGACGTATTCTTTTCCCACTAAATATTTTTACTTATCACAAATCTTTTTATTTATCAGATTCCGCCCGACAAAACATCTATGCTGGTACAATCTTTATAAAATCAACCAAAATACTAATGTAATGCATTGCAATTTCATTCACATATCTCAGTGGCATCTCCTTTTCTTCCTTTATATACAGGCTGTTTCACCAACAATTATCAGCAATCACCAATGTTTCTACGATGACAGCACCCGCAACTATTGTCCGTTATGTAATATATGACTGTGTGAAACCCTTTATTATTTGAACAATAACCGTATGACTCCGTTATGTAATATATGGTTGCATGGAATCCTATGGAACCCTTTGTTCGTATGTAATATATGTCTGTTAATGTTCAACTTAATTGTCATGGAACTCCCATCATCTATAGCCTGAACTCATATATATTTTTTTTGTGAACTTTTGTGATGTCTAGCTTAATAAATAAGTTTATAGTAGAATGTTGAACGTTTTTATGCCATAAATTCAACGTATGATATCACATTCTCATCGGTCGCGCGCTGGGCGCGCGTTAATCACTAGTCTTTCGTCACAGCGGGGAGAAATGGTAGGTGCATCACGAACTGTACGGAGAAGAATAAATGCCGCGTCAGGAACTAGGACAAAGGCCGGGCTTTCAATCTCCGGGCCGGAAAGAGATCGATGAGCTCATGCTCATCCCCTCGGGACACTAGAATCATTCTCTTCCCCCCACAACTTGCGACCAACCATGGCGTGAAAACAAGCTCGCGGCTGGCCCGCGCACAGTGAAACTTCTGTTCACGCCACGGCCGCCGCCGATGCGGACAACCGGGCGCGGGGCGATAAAACAAGGCATTTGGTATATTCTGGCGGCGTCGCCACCGGTGGGTGGTGGTTCCGGGACAAGGCTAGGCGTTGCCTGCCCGCCTGCGCTTGGCGTCTGCCCGAGGCGCGTGGTGCCGGCGGGAGAACGCGAACCCCCTGTGGCCGTGTGCGCGAGGGAGGCCGTACGCTGGCGCGATTCCGCCCGCGTGTGCGGCCAGCTCGCTCGTGGCGCGCGGGCTCGGCTCCGGGCGACCGCGACGACGGATCGGACAAGCGTCTCAGCGTGGGCTCGTCGCGCATTCCGATCCTGCTGCCGGCCGGTGGGATTCCGCCCCCTGCTGCGTGCGTGCATGCGTGCGCGGGGGGCAGCGACCGACTCAGCGGTTGGGCCGGATGGGGAGGAGCCCGCGCGTTGGTCGCAGTTTTCTGGAGGCTGGGCTGAGCCACCCGTCGTTTGACAGGCCGCGGGGTCCTTGGTGACTAAGCCAAGCCCGCCAAATGGCCCGTGCGCGTCGATTGGACAGGGCAGCGCAAATGGTTGTTGCGAACCGCGATCCATCACAGATTTCAGTGTTCAGGGTTTGTGTTCATGCCACGGCTGGTTTCGGGATATAGCCGATGCCGTCAACGACCCTGGCGAGTGGCGACTCGCCGTGCACAGTTGGACCACAAAGTTCCGGCACGGCAGCTCAGCGGGGGGTATGTTGCTCAAGTGGTCGCAGCTCGCAACGCTCTTCCATTGCATCGACCCCGGTGCCATGACCGCAAACTTTGATTCAAATTTATAGGATTGTAAAATGCATATGTTATCATCGGCGTTATGTTTACAGAAACCCGTGTACCAGTCGTGCAACTGAATGGCAGAGCATACCAAATGTACACACATTTACTTTACGACAAGGTGTGGAAACAGCAGAACGCCCGATCATGACATTGATACTCATGAGCTTCAAAACACAAAAATGGTTGCGAAAACCAGCGCTAGAATGCAGGACCCAGCGCTAGAATGCAGGATGTGTGAGACATTTTCATTGAACTACTATAAGCCTACAAAATTTATCATCGCAGCACAACCCGAACCACATCTATCCTGAAAACCGCTCAACCACTCAAGCTCTGGTTCATACTTCTATGCTGTGCTCATACACCTTCAAGGCATAATCCTTTGCCTACAGCACTCTCTAGTCCTTCCACGGATCGCTCTCGGGCCTCACTTCAGAGGGTTCAACAGCCTCTGTCGTGGCACCTTCAGAAGAGTCTGCCTCAACACTGACTCCTGACTCCAGCCTCCTCCACCTCCGACCTTCCCCATCTCCCACCAAGGGCCATGGTCATCATGTCGTAGATCTTGCCACCCAACTCCGCTGGACTCTCAGGCTGGATAACAGAGATGAACATTCAGGTTGCAATCATATCTATCAGTAGCCATGGGTCATCAACAAGCATGTAGGTTTGTTGCACTTACAGTATACCCGCTGGAGATCAGGGCGGCCTCATACAACAACTCAACGGCCCTCGTGGCTTCAGTGCTTTTAGGCTCATTTTTGCAAGCGGCCTGTGAAAGTTTGTGATATACATGAGTGACAACTAGGAGGAGCATGCTATACAAATGAATTTTACACATTGAAATATGGAGCATCACAAAAGTGCAAATTAGATAGTAAAAATTTATCAGATAAGAATGAAGGAAAATCTTACACTCAGATCCTTGACGATTGGATGGTCAGGATTGATTTCGAAAATTCGTCTACCTCTCATAAACTCGAAGCTTGATGTGTCACCGAGTGTCTGTGCTTTCATGAGCATATCAAATTTAAGAAACACATGTTAGGGAAGTAAAGTTTTAGGGTAACGATCAGGTTGTGTAGGATCTCAACAAACAAATCACCATTCCATGTTAGCTGACCAACCAAATTTAGCAGATACGAGAACACATGGAGAAGAGCTGAGTCGTTTTGAGATCTGGACCTTCGCAACTTTATCACCAAGCTGCTGCTTTATCCAGTCACAAAGAAGAGTATACTCCTGCTTGCTTTCTTTCTCCTTGTCCTCATCTTCATCACCTATATCAGCCAATAGGTATTAGTATGTGCATTGCCAAGCCCAAAAATCTAGATCAAATCACATAACCACTAATATTTTACTTACCCAATTCCAAGTCCTCTTTGCTAATATCGACAAATTTCTTCTCTTTGTATGTCTGTAAATTCTGAATGGCAACCTCATCGATTGGCTCAATGAGGTAAAGAACCTACAGAAGAAAGAGGAGCACTATCAACAAAACTATCAATAAGAGGAAAATGACTCTGTTCAATAACAAGTTGCCTTCATACTTCAATATCTTTCTGAACCAGCTTTTCCAAGGAAGGAGCCGTCTTTGCACTCTGGAGACTATCTGTAGCAATATAATAGATTGCCTTCTGGCTTTCAGGCATGTTTTCTACATACTGGTCAAGACTTATCAAATCTGTCTCATTTTTGGAAGAGTAGAATCGTAGCAACGGCGCAAGACGCTTGTGATTTCCTGTGTCCTCAATGCAACCAAGCTTCATGAACTTGCCAAAGCTCTCCCAGAACTTTTTGTAGTCCTACAGCATGAGTGACAGCAATCGTTAACAAAAATTCAATAAATCAACAGCTGCGAATGCAAAAGGTTCATTGTTTACTCTTACCTCTTTGTCCTCTTTCTCAGAGATCTCTTCAATCATTTCAAATGTCTTCCTAACAAGTCTGTTATGCATAATTCTGACCTGAAACACAGGGACCACAACCATTATGCTCAATCATCGACATACCTTGCAACTTGCATATGTCGTGTTAATAAAATACACTACATGAGAAATATTTTTCCAGAACTTACAATTCTACTTTCTTGAAGGATTTCACATGAAACATTCAGAGGTAGATCATTTGAATCAACTACACCTTTCACAAAGCTCAAGTATCTCGGAAACTGCAGAAGATAACACACTCAGTAACTTTTTCATGCTAACTGTAGGTGCTTGATGGAGAGCTACAATGATACAAAGAGTAAACATACCAGCTCGCCATCAAAGTCATCTGATATGAAGACTCTATTGACATACAATCGGATGTTTTTGGTCTTTGGGTTCATTATTTCCTCATTACTAAGAGGTGCCATTCCTGGAACATATAGAACACTCCGAAATTCCACCTCACCCTATTTAAAACACAGATCATGTTAAAATATTTAATGTGCCTAAACAGAAAAAAGAAGGTAAACTTTGAAATCTGTCTCTTATACACATCTAGATGGGTATAAGAGACAGGATGTAGAAAGGCTGAATTGTTTTTGTTTCTAAAACCTATTATTCCAAATATTCTTACAGTTGCTTTGCAAGCCTAAATTGTTTCCGTATCTTCTTTTAATAACTTTCGTTGCCACCGTGCAGCTGTCTCTTATACACATCTAGATGGGTATAAGAGACAGGATGTAGAAAGGCTGAATTGTTTTTGTTTCTAAAACCTATTATTCCAAATATTCTTACAGTTGCTTTGCAAGCCTAAATTGTTTCCGTATCTTCTTTTAATAACTTTCGTTGCCACCGTGCAGCTGTCTCTTATACACATCTAGATGGGTATAAGAGACAGGATGTAGAAAGGCTGAATTGTTTTTGTTTCTAAAACCTATTATTCCAAATATTCTTACAGTTGCTTTGCAAGCCTAAATTGTTTCCGTATCTTCTTTTAATAACTTTCGTTGCCACCGTGCAGCTGTCTCTTATACACATCTAGATGGGTATAAGAGACAGGATGTAGAAAGGCTGAATTGTTTTTGTTTCTAAAACCTATTATTCCAAATATTCTTACAGTTGCTTTGCAAGCCTAAATTGTTTCCGTATCTTCTTTTAATAACTTTCGTTGCCACCGTGCAGCTGTCTCTTATACACATTTAGATGTGTATAAGAGACAGCAATTTAGGCTTGCAAAGCAACTGTAAGAATATTTGGAATAATAGGTTTTGGAAACAAAAACAATTCAGCCTTTCTACATCATAGAAGAGACAATACCTTCTCCGCAACAAGGAAAGCCGAGTAAAATCCGACGCCGAATTGACCAATAAGTCCATTATCGGCACCAAGATCTTTGTTCTCCTGAAAAAAGGTAAACAAATAATTATCAACAAAGGAAACAAAACACCAGAACAAATAATTCTCAACAAAGGAAATAATAAGTTCATTATGGAACACAAAAATTATATACTAGCAGATGGAAAAAAGAAATGAAGTGCACCTTTAGAGCCTTCAAAAATTTTGAGGTGACACTTTGTGCAATGGTTCCAAGACAGTCTTCGAGTTCATCTTTAGTCATCCCAATGCCAGTATCTCTGTGATATTCAGAAAACGAGTCCGGATTACGATTTCGAACACATTTGACAATTAAAATGGTTGTGACCGGGACTAATGAACAACTCACATGATAGTGATTGTCCCAGCATCTGGATCGGGTTTAATCCTTATCTCCAACTCACTACCACCAGCCGTGACAGAGGAATCGGTTACGCTGAGGAATCTCAGCTTATCGAATGCATCACTCGCGTTACTGGATGACAGCATAAATTGTATCAGATGATCATGAGGTTTGTGAACAGCAATTCATCCTTGGTCACAACAACGGTTCAATCAAATTGTACGTGTCGAGAAGATGACTAACCTTACAAGTTCACGGAGAAATACTTCCTTGTGACTGTACAAATTGTGCACAATTAAGTCCATCAAGCGGCTAACCTGCAAAGCAGAGAGAGACAGCGCATAAATGCCTAAGCCTTCAATTGCAGATTCACTTCAACGTCAGCTCCTTATTAATTCAGGCAACAAAATGCAATAGAAGTGACAATTCACAACAAATCACAACTTCCCCAATTGAATTGCGCACCTCAGCCTGGTACTCGAACGTCTCACCGGCCGTCTCCTCCCCAGCGGGCTTCTCGGCGACGGCGGCGTCGCACCTCACCCGGACCGTCCTCCGCCTCCCGGCCTCCCATCGCACGCCTCTCGCGCACCTCGCCACGGCGGCCCTGCCCTGCGGCACGAGCGCTGCCCGCGGCAGGCCCCGAGACGATGGGCTCGGCCGCAGCGCCGCCACCGACGACGCCCCCAGGCTCCTGCTCGGCGCCGTCGCCATGAGGTGCTTTCCTAACGGCCTGTTCCTCTGTTGTTTGCGTGTGGTGGTTCGCAGTGATGCTTGGGAAATGATGAACGGATCAAGAGCTAGGGTTTTATACGGAGGGAGAGGTGTGCAGGAATGGTGGGGGTTGGGTTTAAGAGGGACGGGAGGGCGACTAGGCGAGGGAAGGAGACGGGGCGAGGCGGGGAGCCCGGAGACTTCTAGAAGCGCGTAGGGCGCACGGGGGTGCCGTGTGGTGGGGCCGCCGCGGGCGAGGCGCACGCACGGCACGGACACACGACGGTGCGCGCGGGTCGGCGGCGGGCGCGCGTCGTCGGATGGCGCACCTGGACGGCAGGATGAAGGATGAGAGCTTATCTTTTCTTTTTTTTTAGAGGAAGGTAGGCACTTATTTATTCATAATGTTTTGAGGTACATGCATCATTTCTGGAGGCCCAGGAGCCAAACAGATCTCCCTGGTGCCAAATTACAGACACTTTTAGCAAGAACATGCGCCTCAATTAGAAGCTCTACCCTCATGCTTGAAATTGATTTCCTCAAATACAACACTTCTTGATTTTATCTCATTTAAGATAGATGAGTACGCACACAAGTTTAGCCTATTAAGGTTCATAATCACTTCCAAGCAGTCCAAAGCTATTACACATTTGATACTGTAGTTACACATTTCCTAATTAAATCAATCCATCTCTTCTTAAAACATAGCCTTTCCATGATAGCAAACAAGTAGGTCCACTCCATACGATCATATGCCTTAGACAGGGAAACTGTGGGCCGCATGGGTTTAAGAGCTGAAGATTGTGGGCCGAAAACAGATTGGGGTTATGGACGTCATACGGGCCTGTATTGTTGTGTGCCTTATAAGCTGCTGCGCTCTCAAATTTGAAGAGCGAACCACCGCCTCTCTCGGGGTCACACCAGCCCGTCCGGAAATTGCGTGGCGGGGCCGGACGAGGTGGGCTCCTCCCACACGGCACGGAAACGGAAACGGAAACCGAAACGGAACCGTCACGGCACGGGGATTCATCGCGCGCGTCGCGCCTGTCGCCCACGCCGAAGGAGCACGCTATTGGGCTGCGGGATACTGCTCGACAGCTGGCCCATTAAAAGTTTTGAGCTGCGCAGATGTATTATTTGTTTGGCCCATTCGAGATTTTGGACTACGCGGGATTTTGAACTGTCCATATACATATTTATTCGGCCCATTGGAGGTTTCGGGCTATGCAAAAAAAACATAACCAGCCCAATAGATATCACATATTAACATTTTCTTGTTATTTTATTTTTGTTCGGTTTTTATTAATTTTATCTGTTAATTTGTATATATTTTTCGTTTTCCATTTTATACTTACTTATTATATTTTTTTTTTATTTTTTCTTACTTATTTTATTTTCTTTTCTTTTCTATATTATTTAATTTTATTATTTATACATTTCTTTTTTGCACTTACTTGTTGATCATGTGTATATATTTGTTCGTCGCGTGTATATATTTGTTTGTCGTGTGTATCTATTTGTTCGCAACGTAGACTCATTTGTTCTCTATGTACATTAATTTGTTCGTGATGTGGATTTGTATATTTCCATGTGCAGTAATTTGTTCGCAACGTGGATTCTTCTATTCTCCTTGTGCAGCAATTTGTTCGTAACGTGGACTCATTTGTTCTCTATGTCCAGTAATTTGTTCGCAATATATATTTACATGTTATTCACGTGCAGTAACTTATTCGCAATGTGGACTGATTTGTTCCACATATGCAGTACTTTGTTCGCAACATGAACTCTTCTGTTCTCCGTGTACAACAATTTATTCACAGTGTGGATTCATTTGTTCTTGTTTGATAAAAAAATATTCGCAAAAAGACCATCTCAATATAGTCAAGTGAAATCTTGTTTTTAAAGATTTTATCGTAACAAGTATTATGGTGTAATCGGAATTTCATTTGTATGCTTGGTTAAGATTTATGAGTTTTTTTAGTTATAAATACGTAGTCATGTGGGTGATGTCACATGCGTTGGTGGAACCAGTCTAAACAATCTGATCATACATGTGCTGTGCCTGTGCGCGGAAACAGTCCAACCAGTTGACCCAACAGCAGCCCAGTAAAAAAATCAACGATACCCTCACTTCTTCGGGCGACAAGTGGGACGCATCACGCGGCGGGTGGTGTGCAGACGCACCCGTGCGCTGCCGCCCGCGGCACGCCCGCCCGTGCGCGCGCGCTAGCTGCCATGACCGCCTTGCCGAAGTCGTGTGCGGGTCCGTCCAATCAAAAAAGACACACGCCCCCGACTCGACTCGACTCCTCCCACCACGTTCCGACGCGTCGCGCCGCCGCCGGACGCACGCATCACCGCCGCAGAACCGGAGTTGCCGGCGGCCGCGTGAGCATTTGAGCACTGGACAGCGGACATGAACGGCAGGCTTCATCACACGCCCCAGACGCCGTCTTCGCCTGCCTTTCAGAGTTCAGAGCTTCAGCGGTCGCGACCGTCCCTGACAAGGAATGAGACCGTACGCACATCATCGGAAAATGCACTCACGTGTTCCGGAAACTGCGCTGTGCTGAAGTACGTTTGAAGCCAGAGTCTGAGCGACACGAGCAGAGGACAAGCAGGCCAGGGCAGAGCGGTGGCCACCTGTGAATTGTGTTTGTACGTTCATGCTGGCGCCTCTCAAACCTCTACGCACGAGAATTCCAGCTGCCGCGCCCGCCCGTGCGGCTCCGAGGCCCTAGTTCCCAAAAAGTTAGTCCTAAATACACACTATGAAAAAAAGATTTCCCGTCACATCAAAATGTCATAACATACATGGAGTACTAAATATAGATGAAATCAAAAACTAATTACACAGTTTTATTTTACTCTGTGAGATAAACATTTTAAGCCTTATTAATCAATTTTTAGATAATTTTTTACACATACAAACGAAATGTTACAGTGACATAATGATTACGAAGTGACATCTTACTTCCAAATTTAACCTCTAATTCTAACATCTAAACACCACCCGAGTCAAAAGATCTGAGACGCCAGAGCCGGTTCAGGCGCTGCTGGAGCAGCAACCCCAGTCTGTTAGTAACTGGTATTGGTAACCACGGACTAAATTGGTAACTCCATCGTCATTAGCGCCGAGCCACTGCCATGTGGGCCCACGGTTCCGATCGGTCCCACGTTCAGTGTCTAGGGCTGCTAACCGAGCACCACTAGGCGACTAACCCTTGCCTGATCTCTCGCGCCTATTTTTAATCCGTCCAGCACGACGCAGTTGGCGCCAGATCTTTGACCGGCCTGGGGAGCGCTGAGCTGAGATCAAAACAAACAAACAAAGCATTAGGCCCTAAAAGATTACTGCTTACTAGGGCCACGAATCTTGACTGTTACGTAACGTGGCCTCACACACACACCACTTGGGTAACCTCAAACTAAACCTCCCCGATCATCTTTAATAATCCCTCCCCACTAACCACTGCCCACTGCCGCCGCTTGGGCCTCCAGGTCGATCAGTCCCGCTGCAACGGATGGCCCAGCCTTGGTCGGAGCCAATGGCGCCGCGCCACCTCGACCGGACACAGACGTAAACAAAAGTAACCGTTTTTGTTTAATATAACTTCGTGTCGTGCAAGTAATTAAGCGCAGATCTTGGTGCTGATTAAATGATTAGTGTACACTCGCAGCACAGTGCCGGATCTGCCAAGGAATCCGAGACCGCAGCTAGTGATCTCCCTGCACGCGCCCAAACAACAAAAAAAGTTACAGGGAGAGCTGGATCTCACGCGACGTAACTGCCGATGTGTTTACTGCCCCCCATGGACGCGAGGCCCGTCGATCCGAAGACACGTACCGCAGGACGACGCGTGCGTCTCGCAGTCGCAGCTCCACTTCCACTTTCACCGCTGCCCCGTTGCTCCTCATCGGCCGGGGCAAAAAAGACACGGGATCGGCAGGCGCCTCAATGCTAGGAAAAATCGAAGCCCGCGTCGCCGGTCGGCCCGGCCGGCCGGCGCCGTGCGCGCGCCGGAGCCGGGGATCGGCCAGCCACCGGGCGGCCTCCGATCCTCACGTTTTGGCATGCTCCATGTGCAGGCCAACCACCGGCGCGCTCAAGGAGGACCACCGCATCGGAGAGCGGGCGCGCGGGACAAGCCGGGGAATAAGAAAACCCGGGAAAGGCACGGCGCGACCAAGGGCAGTTTGGTTTTCTAGAGGGGGCGTGTCAGGGGGGCGATTTGAATACGCAGTGGCTCGCTTTGACTAGCGTTAATCGGGGTTCATCAGCTGCTGCGCTGATCACTGTGGGTTCAGTACGTTCCTCTCTGCAACTTCAACCCACACAGGGTGACACACACACACACTGCCCGTTGCTTCGCTTATAAAACCCTGCACCTGCCACCTAAACCTCTCCTTTCCTTTGATTCTGGTTCTGGTTTCTGAATCGGCAGCTCCGTGCAAGTTGCCGTCTCGCGGAGCTTCTGCTAGCTCTCCCTGTCTGCGCAGGGCGTGCGTGCGTGTGGCGAGATGAGGTGCGCAGGTGTTCTTCTGGCGCTGCTGCTGCTCTCCCTGTCTGCGCTATCTGCCTCCGCTGCTGAATCACACAAGGTTGGTACAGTACTGTTTTGCAGATACACTCAGCACTTCAGCTCATGGAAGTCGTAGACTTTGGGATAGCATTACTGTGTTAGTAGTAGTAGTAAGCAGGGGGAGTAAACTGGTCACTGTAGATTTCTGATTTTGTTTTCTGAAAAAAAAAATGCAGGAACGGTTGGAGGACAATGCGGTACTGTTCGGCGGTCGGAAATGGTTGAGAGGGAGGAGGATACTTGGGCACAGAGATGCGGCCGAGAAGGATGAGGTGGTGGAAGGGAAGGGAGCCAAGAGCACAGGTGCAAACACTGTCCATGTCCATGGAGAGGAGAAAACTGTAGAGGTTACCGTTGTCGGGTTGGGTGGCGAGGGTGCTGGGCGCGAGGGCGGCGGCAAGCACAGGTTTGCCGGCCTCGTGCCGTTCAGTGCCGATTACCGCACCCCAAGAACTCACCCGCCAAGGAATAACTGAAAATAAAGCAGGCAAATACTTTCTTCCTGTTGGTTTCTAGCCTCTGATAAGCGATATCTTCCGATTGCTTAGTAACCTACTCACCCAAACTAGGAGCGCTGATTAATGCGTAGCGAAGTGTAGTGCATAGTTACTGCTTTTTTGTGAATTCAAATCATCAATTTGTCTAACTGTCATGGACTTGTGGATTGAACAATGGTCTGAAATGCATTGTTTCTGTTGTTGCAGGAGCAAATCATGAAGCCGATGCACCTGCTGAAGCTGTACATGACTCGGTAAGTGCATTGCCCTATCAATCATTTCTGCAGCCACACATTTGAACACCACTGTCAGGGTGTCTGCTATGTTTGCTTATGGCTGAAATCTGCTTCCAGGGTAAAAGGAGCAAGGGATCAGCAACTCATGCCACGTTTCAAGCACCAAGGCAAGGCGATACGGCTGCCGTGGTCCCTGAGGTCCTCGGCATGGATTACAACTACAAGCTGGACGCCCGTCACCACAGGCCCATCAACAACGACGCTCCGCTGGACGATCTCGCCAAGAAGCCCTAGACATTGTGAATTGGGTGGCGCTCTGGAGCATGAGAGAATTGAAGCTGAGCCCTCTTGCTTTACAGATACATCTAACCACAGTAGCCATTAGCCACAGTAGCCATTGTGAATTGGACTCTTTCGCTCTCCAAGCCACATGTAGCCCGTTCCTGGCACTCATGGAATAATCTGAGTTTGCTGGAACGGGCAGTTTTGGTCGTAATGTGCTTGGATTGGAGAGCATCTGTAATTTCTCAGCAGTACTGAAGTTGCAGGCAATACGGACTGATTGCGGTCCTTCAGTCAATCAGTTGTTGCAGTATGTGTGCCAACAGCCATGAGCCCATGAAGCTAGCTCTACCCAGTACCCACAGAGTCCATACCCAGTGACAGGAGATGCATCGGATTTGTTGGGCCAATGAGAACATGCCGTGCTTCGGCCCATTACGTATCTTACGAAAAGAAGGGTGTAAAATTGGGCCTTTCTTGGGGGTCTGTCATCTGCGGCTTTGTGAAGAAAAAAAATGAGTTTATGACCCCGAATTTCTGAAGACACTCTGACAGAATCCAAAAATTAGATTGTTCGGCTGTGTTTAGTTCCCTATCACATCACCAAAATTCTCAAAATTCTCTCTCCAAACATCACAATCCACCTATCACATCAAATCTCTCTCATCATACATGGAACACTAAACGTGGGTAAATAAAATAAACTAATTGTATGGTTTTGATGTACACGACGAGATGAATCTTTTGAGCCTAGTTAGGTCATGATAGGACAATGTTTACCACAAACAAACGAAAGGTGCTACAGTACGCTACAGTGTCCGATGTGACATTTTCTCCAAACTTTCTCCTACACTTTTTGGAACTAAACACAGCATTCGGCCTGAACTGCATGCAGTCTGGAGCTTAAAGTTTTGGAGGCAGATACACCTGACAGAAGGGTAGCTTATCCTTCGCTGTTAATTTGACTTCTGGAGCTTGTGTTTGGAGAGCTCGGTGTGCCCACCCAGAATTTTCCTTATGACCTTATGCCACCCTGAATTGATTCAGTCTCACCCTGAATCAGTCTGTACCAATTGCAGGGTTGATGTTCCATCCAGTTCGTGACGTCTCCCCCACAGGCCAAAGTCCACACTCCACACCAGCAAGCGCCCACCGTTCTAGCGTGTAGCACCTCAGCGCCTGGCGGCGTCGCTTCCGAATCTTTGGACTGCCCGGCCAGTGGCAGCCATAGCGAACCGGACCACGCGACCTTTTTGCACTTTTGGGCCCCGCCGCCGGGATAAGGCTGCGTGACGCGGCCAGCGATGGTGGCGGGCGGGGCGGCCTCACTCGCTCTCACACACTCACCATCACTCGAGCCGCTCGCTCGATCACAGCACGGCCGCGGCGGAGCGGCGTACGCGCCCGTCCTTCCGTCCCGTGTCGGCCGGCCCGCTCGACACCTGTCGCCGTCGGCACGGCGGAGCCGGATGGCGCCGCCGGCGATGGACGTCGCCGTCTTCCGCCCCCAGACCGGACTGGTTATTATTCTCGTGCTCGGCGGACGACACATTCTTCCGTGTGGAAAGAGAGCATGCGCTTTTGACTGTACCCGTGACGCGGACCGGCTACCAAACCTGATGAGAATAAAAGGGTTAGGAAGTCACTTGTGTTAACGGATGACACCACCGGTGGAGTGACGAGAGTGGCGAGACGTGCAGCGACACCTCCGGAGCCCACCCACAGTCCGCAGGCAGCATATGCCGCTGGCGATAGCAGAAAGAAGCCACGGGCTCGAACTCCTCCAGGCGCTCGCGCGCGTGACGTCGCGGCAGGGAACTGAGTCAGGAGATTGGATCTTTTCGCGACCAGATATTACAGGATATCATTTGTAGCAAACAGAAATCAAACTAACTAGTCAAAACAATGCGTGTTAATAAACCATATCTGGAGGCGAGAATGACGTCGACGTGCACGGATGAGCCCCACACTGATGATGCAACCAAACCAATCATGCAGCAACTACGGAGTATGGCGCGGCACATGGGATTGGTGGAAACCTGTGGGCATTCTTTGACACTTTCTGAACACACCCTCTCCTGCAAGTTCCATCTCATACGCCAAAGGACGGTCTTATTCTCGAACCACCTCTACTGGCTCCGTACACCTAAAGAGCATATAGTACCTGCTGCAACTGCTGCAATGCTGCACACCACCAGAGCTCCACGAGCTACATTACCTTGGTCTTGGCTCCTCTTCTACTACTTTCAAAACTGGCAAGATGTGCCCAGCCTCGGCATCTGACGCGGGCCGACACCAGTAGTGTGCTTCCGGGCACGGAAGGCGCTTGGGAGCAGCTCCTGGAACATGTCGAGGAATGCACTCCACTCTCTAGGGCCCATGTCCGACACCTTCACAAAACTGGCGCTGGGCGGGAGCAGCTCATTGGCGCTCCTGCTCCCGGACTGATGCTCGCTAGCTTTGCCACTGTAGTTAGTTTTACTCACTTTACCCTTTGGAAGACCGGTATGGTAGGCTTTAGATTTCCCAACGAAACCAAGCCCCTTCATGGACGAGGATAGCTTTGAGATAGCAGAGATTTTCTGGGGTAATGCACTGGTCAAGGTGTCAGCATCCTCCCCGGTACTGTAGGTGTCATCCTCGTCCTCATCTTCGTCTTCCTCGTCACACTCATCTAACTTGGACAGTGGATTCCTGGAACTTGCCTTCATGCTCCCAAACTTGTTGAAAGCTGGTAGTTCTAAGGCATCCAGATCAACCTCGCTGTCAAGAGGGAACTGGGTGAAGTCATCATCGTCATCTTCAACTCTGGCTTCATCTGGAAGAAAGAACTCTCTTTCCTCGACCCACTTCCTTGCTTCCATGCAGAGAAGCTCGAGCTCACTTGGCTCCTCTTCTTTTCCAGTGAACTGCCTGCTCATCATCTCTCCGATCTCGGAGAGGCAGAGGCCAAATGCCGCAGCTTCCTTGAGAAATATTGTTGACAACACCAGCACTCTGATGCATGCCTCACGTATCATGGGTAGCTCCATGCGCAGTAGTTCAGCATCTTTTACAGGATCAAGTCTTCCAATGTAATCAAGCTCCTCCTTGGAGAAAGGAACAGAAGCTTGCGGCCAGTGGATCCACTCAAAGTAAGGGTCTTCTAGGCATTCTGGAAGACAAAGACCATGGTCAATAGGAATGAGTTCTGTCTGCTCTCCAAAATTGTCAGCTCCAGGACCGAGCTTCCTGACCAGAAGATTTCCAGCATGCCTATCAGTGTTGAAGATTCTGATGTCAAGTATGCCAATCCTATGCACTGCAGTACAGGAAAGCTTGACGTCCCATGGTCACTGGCATCAAAATCATGAGGTATGAACTGCTGCAATGATGCAATCTTGCTCACAGCCGATCATTACTTAGAACCAGATCACCAAAAGTCAGCGAGCTCTCATCAGTGGGCACATTGAGGGCAATCTGCAGCTTCTTTTTCACAGCTTGCACATTTTCCCCCCTCTCCAACTCAATGCCAAGGACAGAGCCATTGTCAGTTTGGACAAAGACTCTCTTCCAGCTCAGTTGCCTCCCCTCAGTTCTGCTACCTCCAGGATATTCACTGCTGAAGCTCCGATCCAAGACTGCCACAGCCATCTGTGTCTGAACAGGACAGTCCAAGTCCCTGGACATAGAAGAACCGAAAGAAGCTGCCTTTATCTGCAAACTCCTCTTGTGTACTCCACCAGAGAAGCAAGCAGATAGGCAGCAAGGGGGAGGACAAACTATTGCAATAGCAGCCAGTAGTCTTGGAGACGAGAAGCCGTTTTCACCACCTCTGCATCAACTGGAAGCTCAATATCACTGAACCGTTGGTTGACATAAATCCTGACAGATAGAAAAAGAGAAAAATGAATACTCAAGATATTGCACAAAACAAGCTCCCTTGCATTGATAAATGTAAGATTCAAGATAAACATAGGGATATAAATCCGTAGTGCAGTAAACTTTGATACACATGATTAGCATGCCTGTTAACATATTACTAGAGCCTCTCAATTACTTCCCTAAGCAATATTCTTTGTATCATCTTGTTTGCAGAATCAGTTGTAAGTAGCAGTCTTTTACCAGAATAAGTGGTCTCATGGATAAACATATTACATCTGTTGGAACAAGTAGTACAGATTCTACGGAGAATGTGTAGAAACCTTGCATCTAGTTTTCAAGTTTCTTAACAGTAACATGTAGATGAATAGTATTTTGGCAATGACCACGAGAACATTAACTAGAATTAAGCTTAGATCTCAAATCACATATAGAAACAAGGCAACGCTCCTATGGTAGGTCTATAAGACAAAGCAGTAAGTAAGAGGAAATAGCCACCTAAAACACTCTCAATTGCTACAGGTGTACGCAGATTTAAGTTGCATGCTACAGAAATGAAACTTGGACAAATTAATGGTGGCAAGCTCTGTAAGAAATCCACAAAATCCTCAGAACAAATCGATTTCCCCACGCAGATAAAAAAATCTCGAGTTTAAACGGGATAGATTTCCCCTTCGCTGACCGGATCATATCGTTCAAACAGCTAACGCGGGTTCACACCAGCGGGAAACCAGCAAAATAGGACTAATAACACGAATCCAAATACCTTTTTGCTGAATCAACACATGCCTTGCGACTCAACCCAACAAATCCTCGAGCAAAAAGCTTTTAACATACGGAATACACATAGAACCTACACGCTTCTTCAGGAATGGTCTAGCCCCAAATCCTACACATTTCCAATCGAGTAACACCAAAAATCACAAACCCAAAACACGCCTCGGGAGCATTTCGAAATCCTGCACCATTCACCGATGAAACTGGTTACACAACGCCGGCGGGTCTTCACTCACGCAGTCACGCGCTGGATTCGACACAGCAAGGAAGCAGCACGGAATAACTCGCGGTCGCAGGTGCTCATTTCGATCAAACACCTCCGCAGAGTCCGGAAATTTCGCTAGCCCGCACTAGCCCCGCCCGCTGCGGCTCCCGGTGCAATCACAGGCGAGGAGTGATGTGGGGACTCACCGGCGTGGCGGATCCGGTAGCTCGCGGGCAAGGAACGGCCAGAGCGCCGCCTCCCTCCTCCTGCGTCGCCGGAGATCCGACGTCCGGTCGCGTCGCCGGCGCAGATCCGGCGGCCGGGCGGTGCGCCGTACACGTCCCACGGTGGCGCGATTTGTGTGCCTTTTTCCCCTCTTTGTGTGATTTGTCCTTTTCCCTCCGGTCTTAGCTCGTCGCAGACCCAAGAGACGGCTTGCTGAAGGTGAGACCTTTCTAGAGTTTAACCTTATCAAATCCATGCCCTGCTGTTTCCCGACTCGAAAGTCATCCAGAACTCATCATAATGCTCCGGGACTCGTGACTACCTTCGATTGTTGTTTCGTGCACTCTGTCTTATAAACTCCTTACCTTGAATGATATCGTGATATTCGTCGGAGGTGGGGCCTTTATGAAATTCGACCCCCAACAGTGTCAACTTAAATTATTTCCATAAGTAATGATAACAAATTAGTAGGGTTTGAAGACACCATAACTCCAAAAACAACCGAGAATACAGGGTGAACTGAGCTAAAACAACTATGATTCTACGGAGGAGGGAACCGCTTGCTGAGATAGTTTTGGGCTCGTCTGACAATTTAAAGTGATTTCCTTTTATGCATACCCACTTCACACGATTAATGAAAAATATATAAATTTGGCATTGGAAATTGCAAAATGTTATTAAGGATGTATAGAATCATAGTTGTTTTAGCTCAGTTCACCCTGTATTCTCGGTTGTTTTTGGAGTTATGGTGTCTTCAAACCCTACTAATTTGTTATCATTACTTATGGAAATAATTTAAGTTGACACTGTTGGGGGTCGAATTTCATAAAGGCCCCACCTCCGACGAATATCACGATATCATTCAAGGTAAGGAGTTTATAAGACAGAGTGCACGAAACAACAATCGAAGGTAGTCACGAGTCCCGGAGCATTATGATGAGTTCTGGATGACTTTCGAGTCGGGAAACAGCAGGGCATGGATTTGATAAGGTTAAACTCTAGAAAGGTCTCACCTTCAGCAAGGTCATGACATCAACAAGAACGATGATTCTGCAAGACTGCGTTCACAAAATAACGGTCGAAGGTAACCACGAGATCCAAAACGAGAAGATGAACCCGAGGCGACCTTCGACTTGGGAACTAGCAAGACATGATATTCCAAGATGCAACGAAGGTAGGGTCTTTCATGAGGTAAGGTCTGGATAACATTTTTAGCTCCGGGAGGAGGAAGATCTGAATCAGCGAAGGATTGGGGGAATCGGCCGGGATGTGCTTTGTCCATTCAGCACCTTCGCATCTTGCAATAATGAGTGGGGTTATGTGCTATAGGTGACGTGGTTAAGATGAAATGTAAAGTAGGTTCTGACCTGTTAGATAGAAGCAAAAGTCAAATTGTTTACGTCATGATGTACGAGTACCTTTTTATCCCTGGTGTGGATAAACTGGTCAATTCTTGTATTAGTTTGAGGGTAGGCCCGGGTGAAAGGGCAAATGTGTATTTTGATAGGCTTGTAACCCCTATAAAGGAGGTCCTAGCGCCCCTTTTTAGGGGATGACTCTTGGAATTCTGAAAAGTGTACTGAGAATCACATTGAGTCAGCTTTTTCATCTTTGGTACTGCTGGTTTTGCGAGCTGTCATAAACTCAAGACAAACAGACACCACTTTATATATTACATATCGTCTTTCGTTAAGATTCTTCAAGTAACAAAAAACCTTAAAATTGCTCTTATACTCACAGCTAACCCAACAATTTCTCAGCTCCTAAAGTGAAAACAAATAAATTATCAGAGCTCGGAGTAGTTTGTCGTCATACTTAAATTGTGGCAAGTTATCATACTTTTAGGAGCCGAACTAGTTGGTAGCCACTTTGCTTATTAAGAAAAATTAAAAACCAAAGTACTAATAAAGCGTCGAACATGGCACATTTGGCGGAATCAGGAGAGTAGACATACAGCCTTGGTTCGCTTTGGGGTCCTAATCCGGGCGGTCCTAATCCTACCATTGTGAAGTCCCTGTCCGGAAAAAGAAAATATTGATGTACTTTTGTGCAAAAACGTCCCTGATACTTTGATGCGTCGCCCAGAAAGACAGACAAATAATTTCTCGGAAACATAAACAATAGCAGAGGGGAGAAAAAGACAGAGAAGTGAATGAATTAATTAACGAGGCATCGCTCCGTCCGTTTGCTTTGGGATCGGAAGGCTCTAGAACCCGGTACGACGGCCTCCATCTGGCGCCGGGCGATTGGGCGGTGCACGCACCCTCGCGGGGCCCGCGTGGCAGCGGGCGTGCCCGGGCGCCGGCCGCTCACCCGCGGTGCGCGGTGAGGCCGAGCCGCGCGAGAGCTCCGGGCGCTGCCGGCGCAGAGGCGGCAGCGGAGGGTGCGGTCTGGTGGAGTGGTGATGGAGGTGGCGCGCGACCGTCGAGGACGACGGAAGGAGGCAGGAAAAATCTGGCCGCCACTCTCTCCCCTGCGGGGCCCCGGCCGCGCGGCTTCCTGCCACGCAACAGAGGATTTTGTGGCTCGTCCACGCCCATGGTCTGCTCGTGAATTCGGAGGGTTTTTGACGTGTGTTCGTGACTGAAATTGACCGCGCAATCTAAACAGTGTGTAGATTAGTAGATATTAATATATACTCCCTCCGTATTGTGAAGTCGGAGGTTTTTTAACGTGTGTTCGTGGCTGAAACTGACCGGGCAGTCTAAACAGTGTGTAGATTAGCAGATATTAATATATACTCCCTCCGTGTTGTGAATTCGGAGGCTTTTTAACGTGTGTTCGTGACAGAAACTGACCGGGCAGTCTAAACAGTGTGTAGATTAGCAGATATTAATATATACTCCCTCCATGTTGAAATATTTATCGCCGTTGACTTTTTAAAAAAGTCAACAGCGATAAATATTTCGATACGGAGGGAGTACTTTGTATGTTTGGCGTGAATTTGGAGGAAACATAGTCAAATGATGATGCGAGGTTGCTAATGATTTCTTACGCTTTTGCGTGGCTTTTATGTGTTCTATATGTGAGGAGATGCCGATCTATCTATACCTCTAATCTAACCATTTTGAAGTTCGGAAAGTCTAGCTGCACGAGCACCTCACCACCTGTTGAACGAGCCTGATTGGTCATATTTTGAACAAGTACGCACCCACCACTTAATTGGCGCTCCGTCGTCAAAACACAGTGATGTTTAGAGGGTGTTTGGATCAGTGTACTAAAATTAGTCTGACTAATTTTAGCCTCCTGTAAGAGCTAAACTTCCAAATAGGTGAGGCTAAAGAGGGACTAAAATTAGTCTTGAGGCTAAAAATTACTAGTAGGGGTGGAGGAGCTAAAAGAGACTAAAATCCTCTCTTCCTCTCTCCTCATTAATACTTTTGCTCTATCTCTCCTCAATTGAATACCACTTTAGCTCTTGCTTCCAAACAGGGGGTGACTAAATTTTTTTAGCTTGACTAATTTTAGTCATAAGACTAAAGATGATCCAAACATGCTCTTAGTGGAGTGATTGACTACATATTCAGCCTGTCATGGTCAGCTGCTCTCTCAGGCTCTCACAAGCTGTCCATTTCTGATTGATGCATGCAGACGTGCATACACATAGACCATTGGTACCTGTTCGATCTGGAGAGTTGACAACCGCGACGGCTTTTACTTAAAAAAAACGCCACGGCCGGCGATGTAGCTGACACGACTGAGCGACTTCTTCACGAGAATCGGCACATACAAAAGCGGTATCATTTTAGTTTGCTAATTAACGCCGCCATGAAAAGAGAAAAAACTAAGTGGAGATATTGACGTGTGACTTTCTTTCTGTGAAGAGCTGATTCATACCATTATCATATTGTGCAGAAATATATCTATACTATAAAGATCCCAAGGAAATTGAAACACTTTTTTACCCAAAAGATACCCACCCACCTCTCACGCCGGACCCACCTGACAGCCCTCCTCCTTCAAAAAATTGAAACGGCGCCCGCTCCCTCCACCGGCAATAGGAAAGTGAAGAGAAATCCCCCCCCTCCATCGGATAATAGGAAAGTGAAGAGAATTTTCCCCTCCCCTCACACCGTGTTCCTCCCTCGACGAAAAACTTTTGTTACCGCCGTACCCGCAGGACCCACCTCCTTCCACGGCGCCCTCATCAGCTTCGTACCCGAGTCAGTGTTTCCTTTTATAATCACGATCACGACTCCCTATCCTGCTCGCCCGCCGCCCTCATCTCATTCTCTCTCCCCCTCCCTTTCCCACCCCCGCCGCATCCCCTTCCTCCCGGCTCCCGCCGCCTCCCCTTCCTCGCCGCCCGCCTCCCTCCCTCCACCGCGCGGGCGGCGCCGGACGACGCCAGGGCGACGCCGAGGCGAGGCGAGGCTGCGGCGGCGCGCTCCGGCCAGGCAGGCTCCGTCCATGGCGGCGGCGAGGCGAGCCTCCGGCGGCCTCAACGGGCGCATGAGGGCCTCTGCGTGCGCGCACGGGGCGCGAAGGAGCTCGGCGCGGCGGCCCTACTCCACGACCGCGGCAGTGGCTTCCGTGGCGGTGGCTTGAGGGCACGGACCGGCCGCGCCCTGCCCGGATCCGGTGGCTGCGCGACATGGCGCGCTTGTGAAGAGTGGGTTGGCGTGGGGGACCGGCGGCGGCGTCCGACGCGAGACGGCGGCGGCAGCGGCCGGTGCGGGGCAGCGGAGGAGGCTGCAACGGGGGCTGAAGGCGCACGGGTGTCTGCCTGTGCAGGGACGGCGGCGGTGGCGGCGACTTCGACATGTGAGCAGGGCGCCGTGCCATGGTGCAGGAGGCCTTGCGTGGGGGGCGCTGGGGATGCTGGCCACTCTGGGTCATTGGGAAAGGAGGCGAGACAGCCGGCGTTCCCCATCTCTTCTCCTCGACGACGACGTAGGTTCAACTGCTGAATTGTATTGCTTGCTTGTTTCAGTAATTCCAGTTTTCCAGTTTTAGGAAAAAGGATTAACGTGGAACATCCTTGTATAGGTTTTCGAGAAGATGTATCCTTTCTTGGTTCTCATATGTTTGGGACATAATTTAGTTCCGCAGTATCATTTCCTCTTTTTATGCTGGATCATTATTCTTTTCTTTATATCACATTGTAAAATAATTGCGATGACATGCTTTGGTTGGAGCTGCAGCAAGAATCGATGGGAAGACGCGAGATTATGATGGTGATATTGGAGCTTGGTGAAGGATCCCTCTGCCACGTGGCATTAAGAACGGTGTGATAGTTATGGTCCATGCAAGTTAGGAGTTGGGAGTAATTCTTTTGGTATTATATATTTAAGAATGCAATAAAATAGCTTTGAGAATTATATTATTCAATGCATTGTACTGCACTTATAGCATTATCCCAATTTCTAATTGTAGTACTCATAATTGATCTAGGATGCACACTTGTTTTCTTTTGTTGATGTTCAATTTGACTAAATTGGACATGTCATGAGCTCCTATACGAGAACCTACTGTTGAAAAGGTCCCTTGTGTTTTTGTGTGTAGAGTTGTGGACTCTAGAAAGACGATGATGCTTCTGTCTGGTTATTGGGAAGCTACTTATAATATTTTTGTCAGGATCAATGTCATCCAGGTAGCTATATTCTTATCTTTCCATTTAACTGAGCTAAATATATCCATTTTGCATGCCTCTTGTATTTTTGTTCTTTTAATTTTGTTGCCAATAATTAGGCCAAAAGAATAGCCTATAATGAAATATATTGTGGTTTCCCTGTTTTACTGCTCATGACATTGATATGGCAAATGAGCTATGGATGCCGGTAAGGCAAAAGCTGCTGCTTCTGAGGCTATGGATGCAGAGGCCATCCTTGGGGACATTCCATATGAATTTCTTGATCCAATTCAGGTACTATGGTTAGGCTATGTTCAGGAGTTTCCAGGTAATCCACTTGTGCATAGCTTGTGTGGATGCTGCATTAGATGCTTGTGCACAAGGTGCGTGAACAAGAGTTTCGATTTTTACATTTTTATCCCAAAATTATTTGCTGTTTTTTTTGCCTTGCTGATGGTACAGCATGTCCCATATCTTTCGGAGACTCATTCTTGTGATAGTGCCTTATATGCTCAAGTCGAAATATCCAATCAGGATCACTTTGTGTCCATGTATAATGTATAGGGATTGTTGAACTCCTTTACCTGTGGTGTTAATAGCTATTTTCTCATTTCATAGTTTTTTTATACCTGTACTACAACTATAGTATAGACTAGACAAATATTTGATACCATTATAGTATAGACTAGACAAATATTTGATACATGTACTACAACTATAATTCCAGGTTCTGCGGAGGATTTTTCTCCAGAAGAAAATAAGATGGCTAGGGAAAGCTTGCTTTCTCAAACATGCTGAATTTGAGAAGAAGGAAAATATATCTAAAACTATTGAGGCTAGGATACACGTTTTGATATGCAGTAAAGCTGAGCTATTTATGATCTTATATTCCCTGCCATGAGATTTCTATAGCTTATCCTCCTAAATCAATCCAAACCTCTACTTTGTGTGTTTCGTATAATTGTAAGGTAACTTTTCGCCTTCCATTATCTTGGGAGTTTTCATTGATTTCATGGTGTTTACGTCTTTGATTCCTGGTGAAGGATTGCCTTGATTCACGTTTATTCTGTGCAGCCATGGGTACATCCGATGGGAACCAGCCATCGTTGACATAAACTATGCTCGGTTCAATCATCAAGTAAGAAAATGATTCAATGAAGTGTAGCAATTATTTCTTTTCCCAGTTTTCACTGTTCCCTTGTGTCAATCTTTGAGTGAGCTTCACTAATTTATCAGTTTATTGTGATAACATGTTCAGTATAATTTAATTTAATGTTTGCAATGTATGTGCCAATTGTTGTGATAACATGTTCAGTGATAAGTAGGGAAAGTGGGAAACCATTTAATTTATCATAACAATTCCAAATAGTTGAGATTGACGTTAAAATTAACCTTCCCTTTCTACTGTATGTAAGCTGTAGACTATTCTTTTTCTTTAGCTGCAAACTATTCTTTTCTGTTCCTATATATGTATATATTTAATTTGTATTATCTGTCATGTTTTCAGTGATTATAACTGCCGGTTTATTTTCTTGTATATTTCGATATGCACTGTTGCTATGAAATTTCAGAGTTCAACTATGTTTCAGTGTCACAGGTTCACGGGTAGGGTTGTATTGAAGGCGCCATGGCCGTTGTATTGAAGGCGCTGCTCTACGCACAGTGGGAAAGGACAGAGCAGTACCTGTTTGTAATGCTCTCAAATGCGAAGGATAAGGTTGGAAGTCTCGGTACTCCCGGTGAGTAGTCTTTTCAGCTATTTTTTTCCCTAAAAAATCTTATTCAATGAAATTTATCCCCACAGCATCATGCAAGCTAATGACATTTGATTTGCAGCTATTTGGTTGCATTTGTTGAGGATGGCAGGAGGCTACACTCATTGTACCTACAAACTTAGGTTTATATGATCATGTTATAGGAAGGAAATGAACGCCGAGTGCGACTGTGCGGTACTGATTTCGTCTTTCACTTTAATGAATTGGTGGTGATGTTGGGTTGTTTCAGGGGAAAAACACAGTGACAAATGCCCCCAGGAAGCAAATGAAGGCTGCTAATCAATATTATTTATCCTAAACCACTAAAGGTTAAGACTGGTTTACACTGTTAGGTTTGAGTTGTTGCTGCAGAGCAACAATTTATGAGGTGCTGCTGGGCACAATTTGTGATATTAGGCATTCTAATGAAGCATACAATCAGAAGTTTTACACCGATTCAAGTGATGGTTGCTAGCATCTTGTAGGTAGTGTGAATTATGTAGTAGGCCCCATATGACTTTAGAGAGCCATCAAAATTCAGAGCTTGTAGATTTCTAAAATGTGCAATTCAGAGCTTGTAGATAAGTCTAATGAAGCAAACATCAGGATATTATACTTCTGTAGTTACTCGTAAATAATTTTATACTAGACAATTGCATTGAGTCTCAAGATTTCTATTTAAAAGATTGAAGCCTATGTATACCATCAATAGCATAATTATACATATAGATGCAAAAACTATTTTAAATTAGACAGTTGCATTGAGCTCGATGATCTCTGTTCAAAAGAAGTCTACACGTACAATTAATTGATTGAGCATTCTTGTACTTGTTCTATCACACTGTTTCTGCAAGTATTGGATCCATGTCATTTCAGTCTGTCATCTACGATACATGTAAAGAAAATTTATGGCCCATCATGTAGAGAAAAAAATATGGCCTTTGAAACTGCATGCTGTTGATGCCTTTGAAATTTATTTTAAGGTTTTGAACTATTTGGATTTTGGAAGGAGAATATGATGTCACATCACTTACCAGTAGAAAGGTAACTTTCTCACTGCCTGGATAATTTCTACTATTTGCTGGGACAATAGATTGATATATGCTCATAATGCATATATGTATATGGTCAGTTAAATTTTAATTTTTTGCCTATATTGAATGGTGTGCTGCCACCTCTCTGTAATGTTTAGTAGTCTTATGTTTTAATAGTCTTATGTTCCTGAGGTACCAACTATTCATTGAGAGATTGTAGGATCAAGTTGATATTTCTTTTGAAAAAAAACCCAGCCAATGCTTTTGATTTTTTTACTTGTGTTGTCTCAAAAACTGAATATAATAGTACACTTAGTTTGTTGCATATAGAGCTATAGATTTCTGAACAAAAGAGGTGTACTATTCTGAACATCTGGGTTGTTAATCTTGTCTAATCTTGCTAGCCATTTTTCACAACGGGCGGGTTATTAGGATTAGCCTAGAGTTGCCTTATGGTTCAATTTCTCTTTGCCACTTAGCTCTAGCTATCGTTTTTGGGCTGTGTATGGTACTGTTCATTTTATTTGTGGAAAAGGGAAAATAGTAGTAGGAGACTAGGATACATAATCTAGGTCACATATATCTTGTTTTTAAAATTTAGTATCATAATTCACATATATAATTTGTTCCAGCTGGAAATCTAGCTCAATACCTTTTGAATTGCAGCTATTTTGTTCCTGCCCAATTTTATTATTATTATTTGATTCTGATTGTTGTGAGGGGAATGAGATCGAGCTGCAAGTAATCTATTGTTATTTTCAGTGTTGTGCTTGCCATGTCCTGCAAGATGCAAACTAATCTCCTGCTCATAACCACTACCTCCATATGACAGGATTTGGTGCTACTCCGTTTCCCAGGCATGGCCGGCAGCGGTGGATGACGACGGCCTTGTCTCACAGCAGAAGTTTGCAGGCTCCGTCAAGGCGTGTTGCTGCTGATGCACGGCAGGGTCGCTGACCAGGTAGTGGCACCGTTGCGAGGCAGGAGGAAGACCTGGTCAGCGACCTCCTGCCGCGCATCAGCGACCTCCTGCCTCGCCAACGGTGGCCACTACCTGGTCAGCGACCTCCTGCCGCGCATCAGCAGCAACACGCCTTGACGGAGCCTGCAAACTTCTGCTGTGAGACAAGGCCGTCGTCATCCACCGCTGCCGGCCATGCCTGGGAAACGGAGTAGCACCAAATCCTGTCATATGGAGGTAGTGGTTATGAGCAGGAGATTAGTTTGCATCCTGCAGGACATGGCAAGCACAACAGTAAAAATAACAACAGATTACTTGCAGCTCGATCTCATTCCCCTCACAACAATCA
>OAMR01000490.1:296262-340260 GCA_900205405.1 Echinochloa crus-galli
TTCTTCTATTTTCTTGCCAAATGCATGTGATGTGTTCGACAGAATGGCTAAATCACAATATGATGATCACCGCTAGCCACCATGTACTAGATAATTTAACTGCACGTTGATGGATGAGTAAATGTGAATATTTGGACCATCTGATACTCGGATAACGCTGATGGTGCAGGATACACACAAGCTTTTTAGTTTATGGTGACCATGCCCTACACCTTGTGTAGTGCCCTTTCCTGATGCAGCTTGATTGTGGGAAGAAGCAGATGGTAGCCAGGGCCAGATTGGACAGGTTGACAGTAGGTAACCGGAATGCCAGGGCGGGGTGGCATGGATGCCAGAAGTTTGTAGGTATCTGTTTATCCAATTGAAATGTTGACAGCACATGGTTTCATCATTGTATAACTTTTTTTTTGTGCATGCTTATGTATCTAATATTATAGATATCTTGCAGGTTTTTATATTTTCTTTTTGACTGATAATCTTTCTTGTGAAATCCAATAAGCTGGCCTCCGTTTTGATGGAAATTTACATATATCTATTGTAGAAGGAAGCATTGCCTGTGAAACTGACACATAATATTGAGGTAAAGAAGCAAGCAACAAATGGACTGCTAGGGAATTGCCTCCATAACAGGTCAGATGCAACAGTTGTCCTTTCTTCTGGTGTAATTTTGTTCCTTTTATTTTCAGCACCAGATCAAGAGTATATATCTGGAATTATGCACCATGTCCTGCAGGATGCAAACTAATCTCCTGCTCATAACCACTACCTCCATATGACAGGATTTGGTGCTACTCCGTTTCCCAGGCATGGCCGGCAGCGGTGGATGACGACGGCCTTGTCTCACAGCAGAAGTTTGCAGGCTCCGTCAAGGTGTGTTGCTGCTGATGCACGGCAGGAGGTCGCTGACCAGGTAGTGGCCACCGTTGGCGAGGCAGGAGGTCGCTGATGCGCGGCAGGAGGTCACTGACCAGGTCTTAGTTCATGTTGGTTTATGTATGCAACCTGGGTGTTTAGCAATTGTAATCACCAATGATCTGGAAATGAGATTATTGGAAAATTGACAATACTGAATTTGACATCTATCCATAAACCCTAAACCTTGCATATTAGAGCGCGCAGGTTTTGGATTTAAAATGTCTTATACATTAGTCCATAAAATGGAATTGTACTCTAATATGTGTTTTTCAGCAGGAAGAGGAGCTCATGCATAGATGTTGCGCAATGCCAGTAGAGGTGTGGCTCTAATCAGGCTTGGGCTACGCGATCTACCAGGTTCCCATGCATCTCTAAATGCTTTCCAAAATGCTCGATATACTGAAGCTTCATATCTAAATACTTATATCTCTGATAAATCTTTTTAGGTAGTACTTAGTGGTTTGATGAATTATTGTTTCCTTGATCTGAATTGTTTTTAGTCCCTTGCCCTCGTCTTTTCAGTTTATTTGATGTTTGATTCTTTTAGATATCTCTGTACTGCCAAAAAGGTACCGCATTGATGTATTACTGTTTGCAAAATTTGTTGTCATGTCTAAGCGCAATATCTTTCATCAATTTGAGTAATAATATTCCTTTTTTAAAATATCTGACTATGGTTATCAACATCTTTTCAGTTTCTTTGTAATCTTCTATTTGTGCAATTTAATTGTTGGCTAATTTCTGTAGTGCTCATCAATGTCGATCTGAATTCTGGCTCATGCAAATTCCTATGTATTTGGAGGTAAGTACATTATTTTGGGTTTTCATTTGCATGTGTTATTTTGGACGCCATGTGGTGGCATGTACATATATTTGTTGGAAATTGATCTGGAATTGGGAGATGGGCATGTATATGAAAAGCATAAAGCTTTTGGGAGGTTTAGGACTCAGGATTTCTTTTCTGTTAATATTCTGGTTTGACAGGATACAAGTGAAGCCAGAATGTTACACCATAGTTCCGCGTTCCTTTCCGAAGAAACTATAGGAGACCGCTTGCTGTCCAGATCAACGGCCAGCGGCTGGTCCAAAAGCTGTTTTTTTTATATGCATGTACTAGAATTTAGAACATGTCCATGTTCCATGCCTACACTGCGAAATCATTCTCAAATTGAGTTCACCTTTAATGCTCGATCAAGACTAGGCTGCAAATCAAAGGTGATAACTGTCAAGAAGAGCTCCCAGTATACTGTGAAACAGAAATGTTAATTTTTGTCAAATGTATGTATGGCATATTGTAAGTGAATATAGTCATTGTTTGATATTATCTTTATTTATAAAGTTGGATGAAGTATGTCTTATTTTCTTTATTTTTTTCATCATGTCAACATTTAAAATAGCTATGGATGGATTTTTGTTGTGTCGTGGGTTAATATTCACCGTGTTTTCTTACACACGTGCGTGCCGCAGGTGCAAGCAACTAGTCTGATGTAATAAAGAGAAAAAATTGAAGTACTCTGTTCCTAGAACTAGGGCAAAGAACGTGCATGTCTGTCCGTGAAAGATGAGACAATGCTACCTGCTCGATCATTAGGCCTGGAGTCCAGGGCCAGGCACTAACAAACATGCCATTGACCGGCAAGAGGAAGTGCCCCACTCCACGGCCCCAATTCTACATCGATGCTGTTTGGTCCCCCAAGATGTAACGTAATGCCATTACAGATGGTAACTGTTACCGTTAGATATGTTTGTTTGCAGCAGAACGTAATTCGTTAACGTGTTATCAGATCCCAGGCCAGTACATGTCTGATACCGCTCCTCTACCGCCGTAATCAGAATGCAATACGGCGAGCGGAGTCATCTTATTGGTCCTAGCCTACGGCCATACAGGTACGCAATACCATTACACTAGCAAGCCAAACAAAGAAGGTAATCGCACATCCCGCATCTGATTGCAGTGCAATTTGATTCCATTTTCATTTACGTTACCCCTTGCTGAACCAAACACTACCATAACCGAAAACTAAGGCTAGAGCAAACAGACACGGACAGAAAAACACCACTTTAAGGTGTCGATTTTGCTATGCATTACTTTCGTGAAAGCTCAACTTAATCCATACTTGAGATAACAAATTTTATTCACCTAAATTCACCAAGAGAATTTAAATCTGGATCTTCTCGATCTATTTGCCTGGTTTATCAGTAGTCAGCCAGCGGTATTTTTCTCTCAGCACAAATCAACATCAGCCATCAGCCACCAGCCAATCAGCATTATTTTTCTCTCAACGTAAATCAGCATCAATGACCAGCCACCTACCAGGCAAACAGGTTGAGCTTTACACCCATGGCATTGACTGATTGATTATTTAATCTCATGGAATCCAAGTGAAAAATTACCATACTCTTCGAACTAGCGCACTATTCAACTATGTTATTCGTGCACCAATAACAAGCTCAACTCAGCTCAGTTATTCCTACACAAGCAACAAGCTTCACGAAACGGCCCATTTTTAATTTACGATCGAACTCTGATACACACGATTACGACTGAACTCTAAAGGTAAATGTGATAAATTGTGACTATCAACCAAATACGCGTCCTGTTCGTTTGGCTTATCAGTCACCAGTCAGCAGTGTTTTTCTCTCAGCAAAAACTAGCACCAGTCAGCAGTGTTTTTCTCTCAGCAAAAATCAACGTCACCCACTAGCCAGCCGAACATGCTGACGATCAAGATGACAAAGGGTGCTACGGCGACATTACCAACTTATTGTAACTTCCACCGGCCCTGCCATAGAGTATGCACGAGCACGAGATTTTAACCGGTTACAGGGCCCGTGGACGGTACCTGCTAACCTGCCTGATAATGACAGTACAGTAGTGGGGTGGCTTGTATGCAGGAATGAAAGGATCCTGACTGGTGGAGAGGAGGCAAAGAACCGCGCGCACACGTCGTCCTGGATCGATCGCACCCATTCTCTTCTGACCGGCGCTGTAGCAGCCAACTAAACCTGGCCCAACTGTTCACCCGCCGCTACGCGTGACGTACGCCCGGCATGTACAATGTACCCGTATACGGCTCCGGAGTAGTAAAGTCCACGTACTGCACGCATCCACCGTTCGATCAGACGTTAAATTAACGACCCGCGCCCTCTGCTCCAACCACAGACGCCAATGCCACCCGATTTCACAGCCAGAAAAATTACGCTTACGTGGACGGATCACGCTGACACCGGATCCGATCGCGAGGCCTCGGTAAACAAAGTTATCCCCCGCGCGCGGCTAAAGCTCTCGCTAATCTATCCGCCCGGGGGGTCACGGTTGGTGCGGTTCGTTATCCCCTCGCGCAGCGAAACGAGAAAGCAACCGGCGGCCGGGCACGGCGGGGAGCAAGCAACCAAACAGAGCGGCCGGCCGGACGGGACGGGACGGGCGCGTCGTCGTGCGCGCATGTGCCGTGGGACGAGGCGAGCACGACGCGCCGGCTACCTTGAGTGAGAGTGCACGGTACGGGTGGGCGCTCATGGCTAGGCGGCCGAGGTGGCGAGTTGCCGCAGCGGCAGCGCGCGGCGGGATCAGGCCGGCAAGCCTAGCTAGCTAGTAGTACCAGCTGCCTGTCCCGTGCGTACGGGGGGCGAGGACACGGAGGGTTCGCGAGACCGAGACGTGGCGGGGCGCTACTGCGCGCGCGCGTGGCGTGCACCCCGCCGGCCGGGGATTTCGTTTGGTGCCGTGCGGGTGCGGGCGAGGCCGCGCGCATGTGCCGCGCCAGTGCCCGCGTCGGAAGCAAGGTATAGGTCGTAGGGCCGGGTGGGGTTGCCGGCACATTCGATTCGCCAGCGACAGAGGACGAATGGAATGGTATCATTCTCAACGAGACGGCTCGGCTGATCAAACCGCGCCGAGCTCCGAGGAACCCGGCCGTTGGAGGCCATTCACGCGCCTGCGACAGAGCAGTGAACCCCATACCTACCTTACGGTGTCCGTCCGTCGATCTCTATGGAGTACGGTATACGTTGTCCGGTGCGTGGCCGCGTACACTGGTACACTGAAGCGGCAGAGCGTTGTTGGCACGAGGGCGTACGCACCGACCGCGCGTGTCTAGATGCGCCGGGACCAGGCGGCCATCATGTTTCCCTGGCGCCCGGCTGCGCTGCCAGTCCGCGACAGGCGCACGGCGCGCATTGCATTTGAATGCATCCGTATGGGTTTGGGGAACCTCGCAGGAACCTGCGCGCAAGGAAGGCACAGGGACTCCATCTGAACGAGACGATCAGAAAAGGCGACGCGAGATCAAGGGAGGGGAGACCGCCCGGTGAATACAGTATTTTGGTTGTGGTCGGGGGCGGCGGCGGTGTCCTGATGATAAGCATGTGTTGGTCGGTCCTTCTCCGACACCGCAGGGTTTCTCAAAGGCCATCTCTCGATTCGGGTCCATCATCAGCTGCGCTTTCAGTGCGGTTTACGTCGCCGCTAAAACGGTTTCTAATAAGCTGTCTTAATCCAGCCCTCACCACTACTCATCAGCCATCAGAGCGCAGGCCATTACACTAATAATCACAGGCCCAGGAGGCAGACACACGACGGGTAGTCGATCTAGGATAAGACGAGCTCGAGCTTGCCGGCCGGCCGGGCCGGTCCCGTCCCGATCGAGATCGTGTGCGTGTGGCATATGATGGCCGCGCCGCGTTTGGTGCGCCGTTTCGAGCTCGCGGTGGCCGGGACCCCTTCCCATCGGCGCGCAAAGCGGCCGGTCGGCCGGCCGGCCGTCACGTGGGGTGGCCGCGGCACGTACACCCCCACCCCCTCCTTTCACGAGATCGGCAGCTGCAAAAGGATGGCGACCGGGCCACCAAACTGTGTACCGCCGCGACGACCGCGGGAGCCGGGCACTGTTCGTGTTCATGCATCTAGCCATCTGTAGCAGAGGAAACGAAAGGCTCGCTCGCTCTGGCGGCATGATTTGGATGGATCAGCTCGCTATTCGTCTGCCGGCCCAAACTGCTGTTGGCGAACGTGCCGTGCCTGCTGTTAGGAGGAGGGTGGTTTGGTCGAAGGCTGGGCTAGCCGCGGATCCCGGCCCACTCTATCATTGACACCTGCTACAAGATCTGCGGGCAATGGCGGATACAGGGATCGTTCAAAAAAAAAATGGCGGATACAGGGCACTGGAGGTGGCGCTTTCGCTCTGGGAAAAAAATGGAGGATGAGGACGGGTCGGATCGAAGCGCATGCGTGTGGAGCTTTAGTAGGTACTGAAGATTGGTGTGTTTCATCGTGTAATCGTGTCGCGAATATAAGTCGCTTGACATGAATCAGGGAAAGGTTCATCGGGCAAGCAAACTCGACTTTATTCCAACATTGGAAGTGTTGGCTTGCCCATTTGGCCAACGCCCCAAGAGGGTGTGATACGTCCGTTCATTTAGTAAGAGCACAAGAGCACGAAACCGGGGGGGACCTGCGTAAGGGGTTGATCTACATAATTTACATCCACTTCTCCGTCTTTGTAGGCGGGAACAAAAAGAAGAAGAACAGGGAAGGCGTCACGGGCTGCAGACTTTAGTTTCTTTTTCTAACGGGCCGGCCCGCTACACTTTGCAGCCCATATGTTTCACCTTACATATTGAGCATTTCTGCATTGGTTTCACCTCCTGTGGCCTTTCTCTCCATACTTCTCCAGTAAGCCAGTAGATCATAAAACTGCATGCACGTCAGCACTTGATCAGTAAGAAACTACAGGTTGACAGTAAACTTATTACAGCAAAAGTGTTGGGTTAGAAATGCTCACGGTTCTGTAGTAGCTGCCTGTGTCCACGAAGCAAAACCGGCGTTGTTCTTCGCTGCAAGGATCGCTGGGCTTTCCCTTTCCATGCTGGAAGGAACCGAAATCCAGGCCGTGTTCTTGCTCGGGCCGCCCTTCCCCGTGACCCTCTTCCCCAGAGGAAGCATCGTCGTCGGAGCCGCCGGGCGCCTCGGCGCGGTCGACCTCGACGCAGTCTTGCTTCCGCTCGCCTCCGCCGCCGCCGCTCCGGTGCTCGCTTGCCCGGTGGTCCGGCGGCACGAAGGGCACGAGTAGCCGAGCCGCGATGGCGCAGAGGAGGTAGAGAGAGATAGCCATGCACGCGACGGGGAGGAGGATCACGACGGCGGCGGGGGAGAGGAGGAGTAGCGCGGCGGCCACGACGAGGAGCACGCATAGGCTCCACGCGTGCAAGACCAGCAGAGCAAACGACGATCTGGTGGTGGTGGTGGGCTTATTTGCATGAAGTGAGGCACTGAGCAGGCACCGAACAAGTCAAGGCAAATAAACACTCGCACAATGCATCCCGTGAGTGAACCATACAGTAGTCGTGCACACTCGGTAGCTCAAGATAACTGGCGCCATGGCCTCTTCCATTGCCCAAAGATATAGGAGTACTAGTACGTACCCCGCGCGTTGCCGCGGGCGATCAAACATACCATAAATGATACTAAATAGTTACACACAGGGCAACATATATATACAAAACTATAAAAACAACAATAAACAAATAAATAGACATAGATGGCATAAGGAGAGATATTATGAATGGGCCACAAAAATCAGAAGCCGTAAACATAAATAGATGTCCCAATAATCTTATCCAGCCTATGAAGCTTATGTCACAGAAGAAATTTTAATGCATATATAGATATGGCAGGAAAGTAAAGAAACGGTAGAAGGCTTACCAAGTAGGAGAGATATCCCGACACTACTGCCAGTTGTCGCTGGCTTCGTATCTAGAGAGTTGTTAGACTAAAGTAGGTGCTGCTGACCAATAGAATTTATAGAAATAATCACAAAAATAATATGATATATTTTTTGCAACATATACTTTGGCAGACGTAAAAAAAGTTGACCTATAAGTGGTTGGGTTATGTCGACAAATTTCATATGTGTATGAAATTTATTTAGGCCTAAATAGGATTCCATTTTCCCGAAAAAACAGGACTCCGACCACGCATTATCACCTATTTTTCTAGACTTGGTGCTACGTATTTAAAAATAAAAAAAAAATTAACCTATTTTTCTAAGCGGCCGGCCGGACGGGACGGGACGGGCGCGTCGTCGTGCGCGCATGTGCCGTGGGACGAGGCGAGCACGACGCGCCGGCTACCTTGAGTGAGAGTGCACGGTACGGGTGGGCGCTCATGGCTAGGCGGCCGAGGTGGCGAGTTGCCGCAGCGGCAGCGCGCGGCGGGATCAGGCCGGCAAGCCTAGCTAGCTAGTAGTACCAGCTGCCTGTCCCGTGCGTACGGGGGGCGAGGACACGGAGGGTTCGCGAGACCGAGACGTGGCGGGGCGCTACTGCGCGCGCGCGTGGCGTGCACCCCGCCGGCCGGGGATTTCGTTTGGTGCCGTGCGGGTGCGGGCGAGGCCGCGCGCATGTGCCGCGCCAGTGCCCGCGTCGGAAGCAAGGTATAGGTCGTAGGGCCGGGTGGGGTTGCCGGCACATTCGATTCGCCAGCGACAGAGGACGAATGGAATGGTATCATTCTCAACGAGACGGCTCGGCTGATCAAACCGCGCCGAGCTCCGAGGAACCCGGCCGTTGGAGGCCATTCACGCGCCTGCGACAGAGCAGTGAACCCCATACCTACCTTACGGTGTCCGTCCGTCGATCTCTATGGAGTACGGTATACGTTGTCCGGTGCGTGGCCGCGTACACTGGTACACTGAAGCGGCAGAGCGTTGTTGGCACGAGGGCGTACGCACCGACCGCGCGTGTCTAGATGCGCCGGGACCAGGCGGCCATCATGTTTCCCTGGCGCCCGGCTGCGCTGCCAGTCCGCGACAGGCGCACGGCGCGCATTGCATTTGAATGCATCCGTATGGGTTTGGGGAACCTCGCAGGAACCTGCGCGCAAGGAAGGCACAGGGACTCCATCTGAACGAGACGATCAGAAAAGGCGACGCGAGATCAAGGGAGGGGAGACCGCCCGGTGAATACAGTATTTTGGTTGTGGTCGGGGGCGGCGGCGGTGTCCTGATGATAAGCATGTGTTGGTCGGTCCTTCTCCGACACCGCAGGGTTTCTCAAAGGCCATCTCTCGATTCGGGTCCATCATCAGCTGCGCTTTCAGTGCGGTTTACGTCGCCGCTAAAACGGTTTCTAATAAGCTGTCTTAATCCAGCCCTCACCACTACTCATCAGCCATCAGAGCGCAGGCCATTACACTAATAATCACAGGCCCAGGAGGCAGACACACGACGGGTAGTCGATCTAGGATAAGACGAGCTCGAGCTTGCCGGCCGGCCGGGCCGGTCCCGTCCCGATCGAGATCGTGTGCGTGTGGCATATGATGGCCGCGCCGCGTTTGGTGCGCCGTTTCGAGCTCGCGGTGGCCGGGACCCCTTCCCATCGGCGCGCAAAGCGGCCGGTCGGCCGGCCGGCCGTCACGTGGGGTGGCCGCGGCACGTACACCCCCACCCCCTCCTTTCACGAGATCGGCAGCTGCAAAAGGATGGCGACCGGGCCACCAAACTGTGTACCGCCGCGACGACCGCGGGAGCCGGGCACTGTTCGTGTTCATGCATCTAGCCATCTGTAGCAGAGGAAACGAAAGGCTCGCTCGCTCTGGCGGCATGATTTGGATGGATCAGCTCGCTATTCGTCTGCCGGCCCAAACTGCTGTTGGCGAACGTGCCGTGCCTGCTGTTAGGAGGAGGGTGGTTTGGTCGAAGGCTGGGCTAGCCGCGGATCCCGGCCCACTCTATCATTGACACCTGCTACAAGATCTGCGGGCAATGGCGGATACAGGGATCGTTCAAAAAAAAAATGGCGGATACAGGGCACTGGAGGTGGCGCTTTCGCTCTGGGAAAAAAATGGAGGATGAGGACGGGTCGGATCGAAGCGCATGCGTGTGGAGCTTTAGTAGGTACTGAAGATTGGTGTGTTTCATCGTGTAATCGTGTCGCGAATATAAGTCGCTTGACATGAATCAGGGAAAGGTTCATCGGGCAAGCAAACTCGACTTTATTCCAACATTGGAAGTGTTGGCTTGCCCATTTGGCCAACGCCCCAAGAGGGTGTGATACGTCCGTTCATTTAGTAAGAGCACAAGAGCACGAAACCGGGGGGGACCTGCGTAAGGGGTTGATCTACATAATTTACATCCACTTCTCCGTCTTTGTAGGCGGGAACAAAAAGAAAAGGAACAGGGAAGGTATTACGGGCTGCAGATTTTTGTTTCTCTCTTTAATGGGCCGGCCCGCTACACTTTGCAGCCCATATGTTTCACCTTACATATTGAGCATTTCTGCATTGGTTTCACCTCCTGTGGCCTTTCTCTCCATACTTCTCCAGTAAGCCAGTAGATCATAAAACTGCATGCACGTCAGCACTTGATCAGTAAGAAACTACAGGTTGACAGTAAACTTATTACAGCAAAAGTGTTGGGTTAGAAATGCTCACGGTTCTGTAGTAGCTGCCTGTGTCCACGAAGCAAAACCGGCGTTGTTCTTCGCTGCAAGGATCGCTGGGCTTTCCCTTTCCATGCTGGAAGGAACCGAAATCCAGGCCGTGTTCTTGCTCGGGCCGCCCTTCCCCGTGACCCTCTTCCCCAGAGGAAGCATCGTCGTCGGAGCCGCCGGGCGCCTCGGCGCGGTCGACCTCGACGCAGTCTTGCTTCCGCTCGCCTCCGCCGCCGCCGCTCCGGTGCTCGCTTGCCCGGTGGTCCGGCGGCACGAAGGGCACGAGTAGCCGAGCCGCGATGGCGCAGAGGAGGTAGAGAGAGATAGCCATGCACGCGACGGGGAGGAGGATCACGACGGCGGCGGGGGAGAGGAGGAGTAGCGCGGCGGCCACGACGAGGAGCACGCATAGGCTCCACGCGTGCAAGACCAGCAGAGCAAACGACGATCTGGTGGTGGTGGTGGGCTTCGCGGTGCCGCCGGCAAGAAGAGAGGACATGGCCAGTACTGTACTGTGATGGACGTACTGATGATGGTTAGCTAGCTAGGAACCCAGAAGTCGATCGATTTGTAAGCTAGCACGTTGACTATTTATCGCTTCCGTCCATCAGGAACACTGAAAATAAGTGGGGTAGCGAAGGAAAGAGAGAGGGATCAGAGGGGACATGATATGGGCGCAGCTACTCTCGTGTCTATGATCTATCAGAGCTTTAGCCATGAGCGCGCCGCGACTGCTTCTCCCAGGAACAGTACATACCCCGCGCGTTGCCGCGGGCGATCAAACATACCATAAATGATACTAAATAGTTACACACAGGGCAACATATATATACAAAACTATAAAAACAACAATAAACAAATAAATAGACATAGATGGCATAAGGAGAGATATTATGAATGGGCCACAAAAATCAGAAGCCGTAAACATAAATAGATGTCCCAATAATCTTATCCAGTCTATGAAGCTTATGTCACAGAAGAAATTTTAATGCATATATAGATATGGCAGGAAAGTAAAGAAACGGTAGAAGGCTTACCAAGTAGGAGAGATATCCCGACACTACTGCCAGTTGTCGCTGGCTTCGTATCTAGAGAGTTGTTAGACTAAAGTAGGTGCTGCTGACCAATAGAATTTATAGAAATAATCACAAAAATAATATGATATATTTTTTGCAACATATACTTTGGCAGACGTAAAAAAAGTTGACCTATAAGTGGTTGGGTCTAGTACGTACCCCGCGCGTTGCCGCGGGCGATCAAACATACCATAAATGATACTAAATAGTTACACACAGGGCAACATATATATACAAAACTATAAAAACAACAATAAACAAATAAATAGACATAGATGGCATAAGGAGAGATATTATGAATGGGCCACAAAAATCAGAAGCCGTAAACATAAATAGATGTCCCAATAATCTTATCCGGCCTATGAAGCTTATGTCACAGAAGAAATTTTAATGCATATATAGATATGGCAGGAAAGTAAAGAAACGGTAGAAGGCTTACCAAGTAGGAGAGATATCCCGACACTACTGCCAGTTGTCGCTGGCTTCGTATCTAGAGAGTTGTTAGACTAAAGTAGGTGCTGCTGACCAATAGAATTTATAGAAATAATCACAAAAATAATATGATATATTTTTTGCAACATATACTTTGGCAGACGTAAAAAAAGTTGACCTATAAGTGGTTGGGTTATGTCGACAAATTTCATATGTGTATGAAATTTATTTAGGCCTAAATAGGATTCCATTTTCCCGAAAAAACAGGACTCCGACCACGCATTATCACCTATTTTTCTAGACTTGGTGCTACGTATTTAAAAATAAAAAAAAAATTAACCTATTTTTCTAAACTTGATGCTACACATTTTAACATAATTGATGATCAACTACCAATATTTTTTACGCTACTATATTTCCTTGGGTGGTTCTATTTGGTAAAAGTTGGAGTCTTTTTAAAAAATGGCCTGAGAGAAAGCGCATGGACGGTGGGTTCTATTTCACGAAAGCCCGAGGGTTCTTCTAAAAAATAGCTGAGAGAGGGGCGCGGACGGCGGGTTCTATTTCGTAAGAGATCGAGGGTTCTTCTGCAAAAGTGGCTGAGAGAGGGGGCGTGGACGGCGGGTTCTATTTCGCAAAAGACCAAGGGTTCTTCTGAAAAACTGGCTGGGAGAATGGCGTGGACGGCGGGTTCTATTTAGCAAAAGATAGAGGGCCTTTCTATAAAATGACCCCTGTTCACGCGATCTGGCTGTCCATCCAACCGATCCGATGGCCGAAAATCGTCGATGACGTGGCCTCATGAGGAGCTCGGAATGGTATACTACACAAATAGAGATAGATAATGGTAGATGTGAGCCTCGTTGCTATTGGCGGCGTTCATTGGGACGTCTACACGTGGAACTCAGGTGATGTGGGGCTATCATTATGTCACGCGTGTCAGGAACAGGCTAGAACTTTAACTCGGCGGCGACGGCTCGGCGTTGGCGGATAGCGGTAGCTGGTTTTAAATAGCGGGCCAAGGAGTTTAAAGGTTGGGTCAAAGAAAAACAGTTAATAACGGATTAAATGAGGCTACAGTGAATAATAGCGGCTAAATTGTACTTCCTCCGGTTTGGTAAAAGAAAGTCATTTTAGACAAGGTTTGAGCCAAACATTAGAAATATAAATCATGAATAACATTTAAATCGTTGAGTTTAGAAATGTGAAAATTATATAAATAGATTGGTCTTAAAAAATACTTTTATAAAAGTATACATATATAACTTTTTAAAAAATATTTTTTTTTGAGATTACACAGTACAACGCAGACGCTCACACACGCACGCACACTCACCCCTATGAATACACGTACGTAAACCCTACCCCTATGAGCACCTCCGAAGGACTGAGCAGAGCACCGGCAGATCTGGAGATTTCCGAAGTCACCATTGGCACCTCGTTGTCGACGGGAACGCCGCTTACCACTTAACGCATAGCGCCGGTAAATCCTGGTAAAATCCCAGGAAAAGGTGCGAGCACCAGGATTTGAACCCTGGTGGGTAGCGTCCCACTGGACCGTCCTACCATTGGACTACAAGTCCAATCGCTTTTTAAAAAATATTTTTATAGAAAAGAGAAGTCAAAGTTGTGCTTTGGTGACCGTATCGCTGTCCTAAACGACTTCTTTTACCAAACCTGAGGGAGTACATAATTCTAAATAGCGGTTTTATGTTTCAAAAGGCTATAGCGGACTATAACGAAGCTATAGCCGGCTATTTAAAACCCAGCAGTCGCGTCTGATTTGATCTCTGCCTCTTTCTTCGACGAAGTTTCAGGATGGGCTCTGTGTCTGATATGTTGAGCCGGCCCAATAAAGAGAGCCCAAATGACAACCTTTGGGCCGATCAAAGCACAATACTGGAGTAAACCATTGATCGGCCAAAAAAATCGATAGGTGCTCCAACTTTCAAGGTAAAGACGCGTATGGTTTGTACCATTCAACTTTCAAGGTACCACAGCGGCATGATTCCGACCGAAGCCGATCCCATAGTGAATGCAATGATCCGAACAATGAGCGGGTGGAATCTCCCCCGTCGAGACCATCCAAGTTTTTTAACGAACGTGCTGCTCCAAATTGCGCTGAAGTGTATAAGGGTATGTATGTTACTACACGCCAGCAATCAGATAAGTCATCTCATGTAGTATCATGTTAGATTTTTTGCTGACGTGGAGAAGTGAACACGACGTGAGAGAAAGAGGTAGTTGTTTCTTGAAACGACTGCCTAATGATCTTAATTTTAGGACTATGACACCCTACTCCCACCATTATATGAGTTTAATATTTTTTCACTTATAAAATGAAAATACTAGTTCATCAATCTGTGCTGCTGCACGGCTAGCAAATTATGTAATTTTTAATCAGTTAAAATACTTGAGACTGTTATTCACGTACTAATTTGCAAATTTACATGATGTGTTTATATTCCTACACTGATATGTGTGCTCAATGAATTTACATGGATCATTAAATAACTAATAGTAAAATATTTTCAATACTTATTCTTCTTTGATGGAACTAAATATTGAAAATTTATGTTTGAACTTTGAAGTGAATTAATGTAACAAAACAAATGTATGAATATATTTTGGGGTTACCTATGAATGATTGTTTGCTCATGGAAACTTCAATGGATATTGGTCGGGGATGGGTTCCATCTTTTATCAATGATTCGTGTGTATATTTCCTTCTGATGCTCTTATCCAGATATTTTGAGTCACCGGTGTTCCCTTCCGTTACTTGTATTTGTACCTGGGATGTAGTATCCATGGTTTTATTCTGAAACATTTGGATATCTTGAAACATTGAAATGGAGTATGTCCATGTTTCTCCCGACGTCCGGCTGCGAGGCTCCGCCCAAGGCCGTCGTGAGATGTGATCAATCACCGGTGATCTTTTTTTATTTGCACTCGTCAGGACACCGACTGATTAGATGCGACCAGAGCAGGAGATCCATTTCTGCTCATTGGTTGTTACCAGCCTACCAGCCGACGTTTGGCGGCAGCGCTAGGGCTATTGTGGCTTGTGCATGTGAGAAATAGATGCAAGGAGGTAGTTCAGGAGGGAGGATCGCAATTAGTTTCTTCTGATCGGATTTTTTTATGTGCAATTCCGATTGGATCTTTGCATAATTGCATTACTGAACCTCTTATCAGATTTTTTTTTCATGTGTATATCCGATTGGATCTTTACATCGAGGCTTAAACACAGTTCGTATTCTTTAATGGCATAAATAGGTAATTTAAATATAACTCTGGGGGGTTATTTTAGGATATTTTTATAATGATAGAGGTGGGTAATTATTTTTGATAACAGAATAGATCTAATGACTATCGTGATTAAAGGCTACGAAATCAATGGCCAGATGTTTCTAATTTTTATGAGAATTTCTTAAATTTATCTATTTTTCTAGCGCGTCTCGTGAGGATTAACGTGAAGGCTCCAAAAGGAGCCTCCAATTAGTAATAGTAAGATTGTATTACTACGAGATAACCGAAATAACAACATTTATGGATTGTCTCATGAGTCGTCTCGAGGTTGCCGTCACTGTATAAGATCACTTATTAGACGTCATCAACTTGATTGTCCTAATTCTTTTCTTTTACCATGTGGACCTTGTATACTGGAGTAAACTATTTTGTCAGTGCAGTGCTTTTTTTTCAAAAAAAAATGAAAGCACACAGGTATACTCTTACTCTCCTGGGCCGTCATGTTTGGGCCCATGAAGTAGAATAGTCTCGGGGGACAGTGAATACCAGCCGAACGGGGCGGCGTGAGTGACGGCGTCGCTCGCGCTGTGTCGATGTACGACGACGCCGGACGGTGTCCGGGGAGCCCGGAGCACGCGGGCCCGATCTAAGCCCACCGCATGCGAGGCGCAAGGGCCACCTGTCCGCGCGCGAGCGAGAAAGAGAGGAGGGACCCCGGGCCCGGGCGGGGTGGGCTGCACGCACGCGGGGCGGAGCCGCTCACGTACCTCTTTGCCCCCAGCACGACAGGGAAAAAGTCCATTTTCTCTCCCTGAACTATCGGCCGAATCTACGATTCCTCCCTAAACTCGAAAACTGTCCGACTGGCACCCTGAACTCCCGAAACCGGACACGTTCCCCCCTCTGGCCGATTCCACCCTGGTTTATGCCATCGGGTCCCACTTGTTAGCGTCTGGACCACTCCATCTTCTTCGTTTACACAAGCAGAGGAGTTGGGCGCTTGGGCATGGAGCCCGCGCGGCGGGCCGCGGGTGGAGGTGATCCTCCTAGACGGCTAGGCGTCGCCGGTGAGCTACCTCGTGTGTGGTAAGCCACGGATTGTTTGTAAAGGCTGGCCTTGCCTCCTTCGTGGAAAATGGTCAAAAGCTAGTGATACCGAGGAAAGTGGCTTGGAGTGGATAAGCCCGCCTTTCGTAGGCCCTCAACGGAGACTAGGATTCATCGTGTCTTTGTGACAGCCTTAGTGGCAGCGGTGAACTCCGAACTTCGGGAAAACAAATCATTGTCTCTTGTTTTACTTCACAAGTTCAATTCTAGCATTTATATTCGCTTCCGCATCGATCTACTTGGGTGTGCTCTACTTGTGTGCAGGGACTTAGTGAACCTGCTAGTTATCATCTACAGGAGCTCATCATCAAGTTTGGTTTGTGCTAGGACTTGTAGAGGGGGTTAATTTACATTGTTGGTTTCCTCTGTGGAAAACCGGTCTGACCGCTTTACCAAAGCGGTCTGACCGCTTCAAGCGGTCTGACCGGTTTTAGGAACCGGTCTGACCGGTTTCAGTGCTGACAGTGTGAAAAAGTTTGTTATTTGCAGAATTCACCTATTCACCCCCCTCTAGGTGACATCAAGGTCCTTTCAGTGATAGGCGGCGCGGCCAAGCGTGGAGCGGTGCGGCACGGCCAAGCGCAGGGTGGCGGCCGAGTGGGCGGGCCCAGGCGCGGCACGTCGCAGCAGCCTAGCACGGCGGCGGGGCGCCACCGGCATCCTGGCGGCAAAGCACGGCGGCGGTGAGGTCCCTCCTCCCTCGTGTGCGCGTTGTCGGCAGGCTCTCCTCCGTCGGCGGAGGCCCCTCCTCCCTCGTGGACGTCGGCGGCAACCCCTCCTCCCTCGTCCACGTCAGCGGCACCCCGTCCTCCCTCCTGTGCGTCGGGGCAGCTGGGTGGGGGGCCGCTGGAACCGGACGCTCAGGCGGGGGCAGCGATGGTTAGGAGGATGGCGGTGGGGAGAGGGCTGGTGGGAGGGGCACGACGCGACGACCTCGACCACGCGAGCGCGTGTATAAGAGACAGGCGCGGCGCGGCAAGGCGTTGCGCCGCCGACCACGGAGGAGCCGGAGCGGCAGCGAGGAGAGGCGCATGGTGTGGTCCCGAGAGCCGCGAGCTTGCTGGGGGTGCTCAGAGATGTGGAGGAGCAATGACGGTAGCTCTCCACGAGCTCCGGCAGTGGTGGACGGTGACGAACGGCGGCGGCGCTATACAAGGCAAGAGAGATAGAGAGAGCGGTGAGCACCGAAGAGGGCGGAGGAGGTGCGGGAACATGTGAGGGTGAGGTCAGTCGGTGGCGGTGCTCACCAGAGGAGGGAGAACGATGGCGGCGGCGGAGCTTCGGCGACGGCGGCCATGGGAGGAAGAAAACCAGGGTGGAATCGGCCGGAGGGGGGAACGTGTCCGGTTTCGGGAGTTCAGGGTGCCAGTCGGACGGTTTTCGAGTTCAGGGAGGATTCATAGATTCTGCCGATAGTTCAGGGAGAGAAAATGGACTTTTTCCGCACGACAGCGATGTCCCTCCGGGCCATGGCCCATGGCGCGCATACAGTTACGTGCCGGCCCACCACCACACTGCCCGTAGATTTCCGTGTGACGCCTGACGCTGATGAGTGATGACAGACACCAATCCCACCATACGCAGTGGCGGAGCTGGCTCGAGAGGCAAGGGGGGCTCATCCCCTCTTCATCTTCCTTCCTCCTCTTCTTCTTCCTTTCTCCTCTCTATTTTCTTCTTGCTCCCCTTAACAATTGCATGGGCTGTGCACCAGTAGGGGGGCTAGAGCCCCCCTGCTGGCTCCGCCACTGACCATACGGATACGGACGTATCACCAGCCATGCCCTTGCTGTAACGACCCAAAAAAAAAGAAAGGAAAAAGAAAATCCCGCGAGTAGGCCGCACCCGTCATCCTCTCCCTCTCCCCTCTCCCTCAGCCGCGTCATCTCCTCGCGCGGAGACTGGGCGTCGCGGGCGGCCGCACGCCACGTCGCCGCTGCACACCGACAACGCCTGCGGCATCTCGCGTACGCCCCGGCCTCGCCTCGCCTCCCCTTCTCCTTTTAAACCGAGCCGCCGGCCCTTGGAAACCCTAGCCGCTCTCACCTCCCTCCACCATTAGCGCCGCCGCTCGGCGCTCCGCCTCCCATCGCCGTTCTCCCTCTCCAGTGAGCCCCCGCCGCCGTTCCTTGTGCCGCCGTGTGTTCCCACACCTCCTCTACCTCCGTCGGCCTTCATCCCTCTCTATCTCGCCTCGTGTAGGGCCACCGCCGATTGTCGCCGTCCGCCGCCGCCGGAGCTCGCGGAGCGCCGCCGTCACCGCTTCTCCTTGCCGTCAACGACCTCCGGTGAACTCGCCATCCTCGGGAACACCTCGCGCGCTACTCCCCGCTGCAGATCCGCCTTCCTCGTCGCCGGCGCACCTCCGCCGCCGCCGCTCGTCGCGCCGCCGGCGCGCCATGCGTGTTCCGGGCGCGCACGCGTGGGCATGGGCTGGCTGGGCCTTTTCCCCGCGCCCTGGCCCATGTGCTGCTGCCTCGGGCCGCTGCTGGGCCTGGTCCCTGGGCCAAATGTTTGTGTGCTGTGCATGTATGTATATATGTGTATGCTAGTTCTTGTATGATTTTTAGTAAATTATGTAGAGCTCCAAAAATCGTGCTTCTTCTTTTGTTAGGTCTCTGTGATGTTTCTCTGTGATCTAAAAATATGAAACTACCATGCTACTCTATGGATTTTGGAGTTATAGATTTATTTGTTCTAGGGCTTAAAAATGCATGTTAAATTGTACATTGCTCCAAAAATTGCAAATCCAACTTTGCTAGATTCCTTTACTCATGCTCTGTCCAGATGTATAGCTCTAGTTCTCTTTTTGCACCATTTAGTTACTGTTTTAGTTGTATCTTTTGTTCTAGGGCTGGAAATTGTTGTATTTTCCATAAATTGCATAAAAGTGATAAAATAGTTAGTCCAACTCTGTTAATCTGCCATCACTCCCTAGTTTATGAGAAAAATGGTTTTAGAATTTTTATGCTCTGTTTAGAGGTGTTTCTTGATTTATATGCTTTAGGAATGGTTCTTGTAATTTATTTGCTGCTATTAAATGGAATTGGATATTAAGTTAAATATGGATCTATCAATTATTTCTGAGTATCTTCTGTTATAGTTAATTCACCTTGAAACATTTGTTCTATGTATGATTTTATTTAAGCATTATTTTGATAGCTAGTTATCTATGCTTAGATAATTATTTTCCATAGCACTTGCTTGCTAAATGCCTTCCTTACTTTGTCATGATTGTGTTTATATACTCAATGCATTTCATAAGCATTCTCATTTGCATCATCCTAATGCATGCATACATTCATACATTATAGAGAATGAAACGCCGGAGAGCGAAGCCGTTGAGCCCTCGTTTGAGCCTGAAGTTGAGGTGTTCGTCGAACCCGAAGACAACCAAGACAAGCCGCTAAGCATCTTTCAAACCCTTGTTTTACAATAAATTGATTACTATATTGCTATGGGTTGCATTGGGTTATACTATGTACTATGTATTTGTAGGACCTATGATCTTTATTACCTTCCTTGAATTTCATTACCTTTTCCTTGTCGCTCTTTAGTTGGGTTAATGCTTATCTAAATTACTAAATGCTTAGCCATGCTTAGAGTTAGAGAAAAGTTAATTGGGGTCAAGGGAAGGGAGTCTTTGTTGAATAACATCGATACTAGAATGGTGGCACAAGTTGGTTAATGATGGTTTATGTTGATAAAAGTGGTTGCGAGACTTGGGCGGATTGTAGGGTCACGAGATCGTAGTTGGTGACATAGAACCGCTTGAGTCGATTAAGGCCCGTCCGTGGATGACGTTGGCTTGAGCACCTTTTTCGTGCTACCACATATCCAACATAATGGTAAGTATGAGCTCATTAACTTAGTTGTCTTGTTCGTTTGGGGCACGGTCCGAGATGTGTGGCTGCGGGCTATGTAGAGGGGCTGGCGGAGCTGGCTCGAGAGGCAAGGGGGGCTCATCCCCTCTTCATCTTCCTTCCTCCTCTTCTTCTTCCTTTCTCCTCTATTTTCTTCTTGCTCCCCTTAACAATTGCATGGGCTGTGCACCAGTAGGGGGGCTAGAGCCCCCCTGCTGGCTCCGCCACTGACCATACGGATACGGACGTATCACCAGCCATGCCCTTGCTGTAACGACCCAAAAAAAAAGAAAGGAAAAAGAAAATCCGCGAGTAGGCCGCACCCGTCATCCTCTCCCTCTCCCCTCCCTCAGCCGCGTCATCTCCTCGCGCGGAGACTGGGCGTCGCGGGCGGCCGCACGCCACGTCGCCGCTGCACACCGACACGCCTGCGGCATCTCGCGTACGCCCCGGCCTCGCCTCGCCTCCCCTTCTCCTTTTAAACCGAGCCGCCGGCCCTTGGAAACCCTAGCCGCTCTCACCTCCCTCCACCATTAGCGCGCGCTCGGCGCTCCGCCTCCCATCGCCGTTCTCCCCTCTCCAGTGAGCCCCCGCCGCCGTTCCTTGTGCCGCCGTGTGTTCCCACACCTCCTCTACCTCCGTCGGCCTTCATCCCTCTCTATCTCGCCTCGTGTAGGGCCACCGCCGATTGTCGCCGTCCGCCGCCGCCGGAGCTCGCGGAGCGCCGCCGTCACCGCTTCTCCTTGCCGTCAACGACCTCCGGTGAACTCGCCATCCTCGGAACACCTCGCGCGCTACTCCCCGCTGCAGATCCGCCTTCCTCGTCGCCGGCGCACCTCCGCGCCGCCGCTCGTCGCGCCGCCGGCGCGCCATGCGTGTTCCGGGCGCGCACGCGTGGGCATGGCTGGCTGGGCCTTTTCCCCGCGCCCTGGCCCATGTGCTGCTGCCTCGGGCCGCTGCTGGGCCTGGTCCCTGGGCCAAATGTTTGTGTGCTGTGCATGTATGTATATATGTGTATGCTAGTTCTTGTATGATTTTTAGTAAATTATGTAGAGCTCCAAAAATCGTGCTTCTTCTTTTGTTAGGTCTCTGTGATGTTTCTCTGTGATCTAAAAATATGAAACTACCATGCTACTCTATGGATTTTGGAGTTATAGATTTATTTGTTCTAGGGCTTAAAAATGCATGTTAAATTGTACATTGCTCCAAAAATTGCAAATCCAACTTTGCTAGATTCCTTTACTCATGCTCTGTCCAGATGTATAGCTCTAGTTCTCTTTTTGCACCATTTAGTTACTGTTTTAGTTGTATCTTTTGTTCTAGGGCTGGAAATTGTTGTATTTTCCATAAATTGCATAAAAGTGATAAAATAGTTAGTCCAACTCTGTTAATCTGCCATCACTCCCTAGTTTATGAGAAAAATGGTTTTAGAATTTTATGCTCTGTTTAGAGGTGTTTCTTGATTTATATGCTTTAGGAATGGTTCTTGTAATTTATTTGCTGCTATTAAATGGAATTGGATATTAAGTTAAATATGGATCTATCAATTATTTCTGAGTATCTTCTGTTATAGTTAATTCACCTTGAAACATTTGTTCTATGTATGATTTTATTTAAGCATTATTTTGATAGCTAGTTATCTATGCTTAGATAATTATTTTCCATAGCACTTGCTTGCTAAATGCCTTCCTTACTTTGTCATGATTGTGTTTATATACTCAATGCATTTCATAAGCATTCTCATTTGCATCATCCTAATGCATGCATACATTCATACATTATAGAGAATGAAACGCCGGAGAGCGAAGCCGTTGAGCCCTCGTTTGAGCCTGAAGTTGAGGTGTTCGTCGAACCCGAAGACAACCAAGACAAGCCGCTAAGCATCTTTCAAACCCTTGTTTTACAATAAATTGATTACTATATTGCTATGGGTTGCATTGGGTTATACTATGTACTATGTATTTGTAGGACCTATGATCTTTATTACCTTCCTTGAATTTCATTACCTTTTCCTTGTCGCTCTTTAGTTGGGTTAATGCTTATCTAAATTACTAAATGCTTAGCCATGCTTAGAGTTGGAGAAATATCACTTGGGTCAAGGGAAGGGAGTCTTTGGTCAATGTCATCATCACTAGAATGTGATCCTTTCATCTTGTTGGATCATTTTTGTTAATGTTGGAGGAATGGAACATGTTGATAAAAGATGTTGCGAGACTTGGGCGGATTGTAGGGTCATGAGAACGTAGTTGGTGACATAGAACCGCTTGAGTCGATTAAGGCCCGTCCGTGGATGACGTTGGCTTGAGCACCTTTTTCGTGCTACCACATATCCAACATAATGGTAAGTATGAGCTCATTAACTTAGTTGTCTTGTTCGTTTGGGGCACGGTCCGAGAGATGTGTGGCTGCGGGCTATGTAGAGGGGCCTAGGGTTGTCCACGGTGGACCTAGTGTTGCCTCCGCACAAGCTAGGCGTGTCTCAAAAGTTCGAGGCTCTTTGCGAAGGGTTGTCATGAGTACCCCCTTGTCCACCTTTGGCCGGGTGGGCGAGCCGCATGGTACTCGTGTCGTGTGGGTAAAGTAAGTACACCCTTGCAAGGATTAAATCAATTCGAATTGCCGCGCTCTCGGTTATGAGCAAGCTCAAGTCAATGAATTCTTCGCTATGTTATCGTTTTGTTTATGTTATATGTTCCTATGAGTCATGCTCTATGTTAAATGATGTTGTCCATGTTCAATTACTAAAACTTGTGGTGGGTTTGGGCAAGATTAATAAAACTTGCTAGCTGTCCATAGGGTGTTATTTCACTTGCTAATGGTCAAAAACTAAGGTTAGGATGAGATATGCTTTTGTAAACTTTACTTAACCTTAAAGCCTTATTCCTTGCTACATCCATATGCATACTCCTTGTTTATATATTTGCGTAAGTCTTGCGAGTACCTTTTTGTACTCATGGTGCTACGGTTACCTAAGTTGCAGGAAGTCTGGAAGGGGTGTTACCCCAATGACGGTGATGAATAGTTCGTGCGGCCAATGCTTGCATCGATGGTGTTTTTGGGCAACAACACCATTCGTTATCTCCTTTCCACCGCGAGATAATGTTTCTTTCGAGAGTTCGAAGTTAGGGAATCAATTCACTAAACTCATGGTACTCTTATTTATGTTGGAGGACTCAAAACTTGTTAATTGGAGTCCTTTACTTAAATTTCAGATTTAAACTATCTTATGTTGAACTTGTAAACTTAAGTATTGAACTCTTCTAATATCTAAAATTTGCTCTCTATGGTTCACGTGGTGATGAGAAATTTGTAAACGATATGTGTGCTTGATCTTGGACATGTTGTGAACACATACCGGGACTACCGGGTTTGCTCTCGCTTTAAATGAATTGGGCTTGACTACGTGTCCTCTAGATATAGGTTAACACATGGCACGTTGAAAAACGAGCGCGTGTTAGCTCTCATCTTTCCGGAACATTCGGCGATTCATTTAAATCGAGTGTAAATTGGGCGGTTCTTACACTTGCGCCCGTCTTTCGCTCAGCGAGCTGTGCATCTAGCAACGGCAGCAAGTGTAACCTCAAGTGGCTAGGCCGTAACCGTAACGCCGGGGCTCAGAACGAGCATCGACGGGGTATTGCTATTTCCGGCAGGGCACGCGGTGAGCCGGTGAGCAGGGAGCCAGCCAAACGAAACCATACCATATCGTTCTCTGTTTCTCTTTTCTCTTTTGGATAAAAACCGTCGCCGTACGCGTCTACGCCATTAAATTTGCTACGCCTTTCCATCAAAAAACGATGTCTTTGGGAGTATACGAATATACGATATGAACCACTGTGCAGCTGTGCTGTGCGATTCGCAAGCGCAAAAGCGCGAAACGAGAACCCGGCCTGCGCCTGGAAGCTCGTATTCGCTCGCTTTCGCTCTCGCGGTGGGACCACGGGCAGTGAGTTGGCCACATGGTCCGGGCGTCCGGCCCGCATGGGCGGCCGGCCGGCCGGCGCTGTTAGGCTCCCCCTCACGTGACCGAGGCCGATCAGCCCGGCGCCCGCCCTGATCTAACTTCAAACCCTCACCAAGTTACACAACTGTCTCTTATACACATCTAGATGTGTATAAGAGACAGCAGTACAACCCCACATGCTTAGTTAAATTAACCTTGATTTATTTACTGATCCCTAAGCTGATTCCTTAAAGAAACAGAAGGGCCCTGCGCAGGGGGAATGTCCAAAAGCAACGACGACGACGGTAAGTTGGAGTATTATACTACGTGTAATAAACTCGTTTTAAAAACTCAGGCTTAGACAAAAGCTTTCCCTGTTTTTAATTATAGCTCGGAATCTTCCTCTCTGGCACAATGCCGGGCGCCCGGGCTAATTAATTACTTTACATATTACTCCCTCCGTCCGGATTTGATCTACGCATTATGAAGGAAAAAAAGTCCGAAATTGAATGTGTATTTGTTGTTGAAGTCTGTCATGCCTGTTTGGTACTCGTACCCTATTAAATGCATGCATTTTTCAGGCCAATGAGCTTTTGCATGCTAGGAGAGATTAATTTCTCCTTCGTCTCTGTGCTGTTCACTTATATGCATATCAAAGGTGGACGGAGGGAGTAGTTGTGTGATTATTTATTCCTGCGCCGCTCTCGATCGGTGCATACTTCTGACTTTTTTACATTGTGTGGGGTGTTTAGTTGAGGTGAAAAGGTGAAAAGTGGAGTGAAAAGGTCACATCGGACACTGTAGCACTTTTCGTTTGTTTGTGGTATACATTGTCCTACCATGACCTAACTATACTCAAAAGATTCGTCTCGTCGTGTACATCAAAACCATACAACTAGTGTTTTAAGAATCCTTTGTTCCAAAGAGGCCCTTAGTATTCCATACATGAGGAGAGAGATTTGATGTGATAGGTGAATAGTGAAGTTTAGAGAGAGAATTTGAGAAGTTGAAAGGAACTAAACAGGGCCGTATTTGTGTTTTGCTTTGTTGAGGAAGCTATAGCTTGCTAGCTAGGGGTTGGGCGTGCCGCGTGCTGCATACATGCGGCCAGCATGACAGGTGGGTTTCGTGTGTGGTCATTCCTAATTTACTTTTCTTTTCTGTAGATGGATAGTAGTGGTCGCGCATGTGACGCCTTGATTTCTTGTTTGGTGACTGTCATAGTAGTGATTAAGCTGGTAGCTAGCTAGCTAGCTACAAGATGGCAATACGCCTTTACGCCAGTGTCAGTGGGGATTTCATGGGCATTTCATGGTATTAATTAGATGGACACCCCAGCAAAAATGCTGACATGGCAAGCAAATTAATAGGAGAGAGATGGGATCAGGTGTGCCTTCCCCTCGCCCACTGCAAGCTCCTGCGCCCCAACATGGCCGCCGGCGCAAGGTGCTGCGCCCCCATCATGGCCGCCGCAGGGTGCTGGTGCTGTTCCTCCAACTTGGCCACCATTAACATGGCCGGACTCCAGTTATCATGTATTCAGTCTAAGGAGGTTAATCCTCTTCTGCAAGTTCATCAAATCCTTGGTAATCTACTTCTGTTAGCATGTATTTAGTCTAATGTATCCTCGCTAGCAAATCTTTAGGTTTCTTGATTGTTTAATGTAGTTGCAAATCAGTTACATATGTAGAAAACTGGAATTTTTTGGACTGATATTATGTATAAATTACTGTTCAGGCTATTAGTATCTAGATGAACTCTGAAAGCTGAACACCTCAATTTTGGATTCAGTTGAAGATCTCTGAAGCCCAACAAATTTTAATGATAATTTGATTACTAGCTATGTTTTGTTAATATATTTGTTGGACCTCCAGTATTCTAGATTGTAAATCGGTTACCAGCTATGTTTTGGAGCTCGCTTCCAGTATATGAATTTATTTTGGTATAGTAGTCCTGGAACCTTTATAGTGACATAGCCTAATTTTGCTGAACATATAGTTTTATTTAGTTTAATTTACAAAAGGCTACAAAGATCTCATGGCACAATAGATCACAACACATGCAAGATTTAAATATTGAATGATGTCTATGAAACTGTGCCCATGAAATTGTGCATTGAGAGTGAGAGTTTCATCCCCTTAAAATGCTGACATGGTTATCTATGAAACTGTGCCCATGAAATCCCATTGAGACTGGCCTTACCACTCGGTTTCCTCTGTATTTTCTTTTATATGGACCAAATGTAGCAAATAATGAATGCATTCTATACTGAATCTCGCTTTAAATATCTACGACATCTGGTCGATAATAGAAAAAGTTTGATTTAGGAAAAATAGAAAAAGTTCTCTCTAAACCAATGCATCGTGAAAAAGAAAAAGAAAATGACGACTCGAGGAGACCGAGACGTGTCTACACTTTCAATTCAATCAGTAGCCAGGGAGTGAATGCATAAAGAACAAAAATTAAAGGAGAAAGCGGCGGTGCACACATGGGGGTATGCTGCTAGCTGCGTGCACGCATGATGGTGCATGGCATGGCCCATGGATCTAAAGCTCCACCGATGCAATTCTATAAGCGAGATATACACAATATATATACGTGCCGAGTCGATGGATATATTATACAACAAACTCCGACATGACAAGTCATGCAAAAGTCGCAACGATTTGTTCTGGCAGCTGCTGCTCGATCGCCCGAGATTGGATCGGTGGTCGGCGTACGGCTACGGCTTACCAGAAATCATTAGCCCGTCGCACTTTGGCCTGACACGGAGATATGATGCTGCTGTCGATCGGCCGGGATATTATTTATAACAAGTCTTCCAAAGCGGAAAGGTTGTGCAGATGCCATGCTTGTTCTTTTTTCTATCTTATTATTCATTCGTATAGTTCATTCAGTTCACGATCCTGCAATATCACTATATGCAACCTCGCACTGCAAGGGTAGTTGAAAGTTGAAACGGGCTCCACTACTAGTCTTCAGATTTGCAATATAATCACTACCGTTACTTAATACTAACGACGTCGCTGTGTGTCACGAGCTCTGAGCTCTCAAAGAAGATGATTGTATTGCAGGCAGGGCCCCGGTGAATGCAGTCGTGGTTGGTGCATGCTTGCCTCGCTTTTTTACCGCTGGATCATCAGCGGCTTTATCGATCCCCCGGCCGGCCTCAGCACGCACGGGCGCACGGCGCGGCACAGAGGAGAGGCTCCACCTCCATGCAGATCGCAGAGATGCATGCATGCCGGCGTGGCCTACACCTACCAGTACGCGCTGATCCATTCGGGCGCCCTCGCCCTCCTTTTCAGACACCCGCAGTGCAGTGCAGCCGCGCGCAGCAGCAGCAGCAGCACCGCCACTGTTGGCACGTGCGCGCGTGTCAGGGGCTCCGGGGCACGCACGTGAGCGCGCGCCCGGGCCCGATCGGTGATCGTTAGCTAGCATAGCTCATCTGATCCCGCGCCGCGGCGATTCCAGAGCTCGCGCGCTGGTCCCCCGCGCGGAGGCGACGGCGGCAGGGCCCCGCCGCCCAACCCCAGGCCCATCGATCGGGGGCGTGGGCGCGCCGCGCGCGCGCTCGATCTGCCCGCCCCGATGGGTGGGGTGCCGCGGCCGCTGTTGTTTGCGTCTGGACGCGTGACGGCTGCGGCTGGCCGGCGGGGGTAGTGCATGCGCGTGGCCGGGCCACCCCCGCGGCCGGCCGGGTCTGCACACGCGCACGGGGCCTTGTCTCCCCGGCCGGCCCCACCGGCTCGTGCCCGGCTGATCTGATCGGTCGCCGTACGTGACCATACGCTGCCGACTGGTCTGCCTGCCTGCCCGGCCTCTCGAGATTCGTGGATCGCCAAAAGAGAGATACCAGTAGCCATTTCGAGTGAGGGATCGGAATATGTGTGTGCGTAGGGCCGAAGCGTTAGCGAGTGTAGTAGGTAGTGACCAGACCACGGGAGGCAAGCAACAAGCGAAGCATGCGTTTCAGGCACACACCCGTTCGCTTCTCAACTACTTTTCATGGGGGGAGTTAGGCCGGCCGGCACCCACTAGGAATCAGTGAGGGATATGTAGTCGCACCACACGTGTTTTTATTTGTCGTGCCGGGGAAAACAACCGATCGAGCAGGCGCGCGCACGCCCGGTGGTCATCCTCAGCCGGATCGCGACGAGTGACAAACGGACACGCGCGTCGACCTGGCTCGAGTGCGGAGTCTATTTTATATTGGTGCCACGTTAGCTATAAGTAGAGCCCAATGACGCAGCACATTGAAACAAAGCCTTAAGCACATGTACATACGTTGAAATTAGCAGCAGTTTTTTTTATAAAAAACAAATTACCAGCGCGCAACAGCGATCGGCGGAGCTGGAGCTGTGTACGTATGCCTATGGCTGCATGCACCGCCAACCACGCCCATACGGGACGGCGCGCACGCGATATGGGAGACAGACACGACGCCTGCCTGGTGCCCGCAGGCCGCAGCCTCATCCCTAGCTCGGAAGCACGTACCGAGACGAGAGACCCCGCCTTTTCTCCGCCCAGCAGCATCAGCACGCGCGCTCCCCGCGCCCGCCGGGTGCGCGTGGACTCCTGGCGTGCGGCCGTCCGGGTTCGCCGCCGTCACACACGAGAGCTACGGCCACGGCGCCGAGCGAGTCGGGCTGGGCCACGCGCGCGCCGAACCCCGGGAAAGCGCGCGCGCGACACGGCCACGCCCCCACCACGCGCGCGCTCCTACCCGCGGTCAGCTCCAGCTCCCTCGGCCTCGGCCCTCGGCGTGCGCGCGCCACAGCGACCGGGACCTGAATCCTGCCTGCGTCCTCTCGATCTCCTGCGTGCGTGACCGCGTCGCTAGCAGAGGAGGAAATCCCATCCGAAGTCCTCTGTCCTGCGTGTGGATCAGGATACGGCGCGCCGTGCTGTTCGAGGAGGCGTGGAGTTTACGTGCCGCCGGGAGCCGGGCGATGGGCGCGGCGGGCCACGTGCGGTGAATTCGCCGGGAAGCGAGCGGTCGGCGAAGGTGGACGGATCAATGGATCATACGTATCCGCCTGGTGGTCTTTATTTTTGCGCGGTAGTAAAAAGGGCGCGAGTAGATAGGGCGCGCGCCTTTTGTCTCGGGAGCCCCCACGTGAAGTGGTCCGCGAGAGTGTTGGGCTAGAGCACTCACTGACTCTGACTGAGCACGCGCGCGGGCTTTTTAACCCCAGGGTTTACTACTTTGCTGTTTGCTCCGGTGATCGGTTTTCACCGACCCGGTTTACCGCGGTGGCGGGGGCGGGGGACGGGGGCGACAGGATTGAAAGCTAGTAAAGGATGGGCGGGGTAATGTAAAGCGCGGTGAGGCGAGTTAAAGCGACAAAGGTCAAAGGGGGCAGGAGTAAACCACAAGGAGTTGGCGTGGACGCGCCTCTACCGAACGATTCTTCCCTGCGTACCCAAGTCTGCTAGGGAGAGGTGGTAACTTTGCCATCGATGGCAACCGCACCGATCGATCGAGTGCTCCTGGCCGTACCGTCGCATGGACGGCGATGATCCGTCGTCCCTCTTATCTATCTTCCCGATGGGCGAAGAAGAAGAAGACCCGGCCCTGATCGGAGCAAAGAGGATTGATCGATTAATCGGAGGCGCGGGCATGCCGTGTGGGTGGTGGGAACGGACGAGTGGCCTGGCCGAATCTGGCGCACATGACCCCCCCGGGGCGTCTCCATCCACGGGATGCCCGCAATTCCCGGCCTCATGTGGCTCCGGGCCCCACGCGCCCCCAACCGTCACGTGACCCCCCCTCCCCGGCCTCTCCCCGTCCACGTCGTCGGCGGGCGCCACCGGCCACGCCACGCCCGGCTAGGGCTATCAATCTATCTAATCGGCCGGCCGGCCCCCCACGCCGCGCGCGCCCTAATTAATCCGCGCGCGTGAGTGACCCCGCCTGCATCGGGATTACCCAAACCCCCCAGACCTTTGGCGCTTTGGCAGGGAGAGCAGCAGTGTCAGTGCGGCGCGGCGGGTGATTAACCCGGGGCGGCACGTGCGCGCGCGCCGGGGGATGGGCTGGCTGGGCTAACCGCCGTAGTACGTGACGCCGTCTGGGTCCGTCGATGATCGCGTGCGCGCGGAGAACGGGAGATGGAAACCGGGGGCCGGGCGTGCGAGGGCGTGGGGTGGTTAGTTGACGGGCGCCACGCCGTATAAAGCGTCTCCGCGAGCGGCCGAGCCATGGATAGCTGCTGGCTATCTAGCTGCTGCCCGGGCGCCTGCTGGTAGACAAGACCTGGAAGGGAGGAGGCGAAGCGAAGCCAAAGCAAGGTCGAAGAGAGAGAAAGAGGAGAGAAGTGAGGTCAGAGAGAGAGAGAGAGAGAGAAACATCCGTGGCGTACATCACGTGGGAGAGAGCTCTCCGATCGGAGGGGCTTCTTCCACGCGGCTTCTCTTCTTCTCCGGTGGGCGAGCGACGAGGGGACGGCGGAGGCGCGGGGCAATAGCGCGCGCGCTGAAGAGAATTGCGGCGGCGAGCCGGCGTCCATGGCGAGGCGCTGTGATTGACGTGCGACGAGGATTATGGGCATCCAAGGTACGCTTGCTGCAAGCACGCGCGCATGGTTATTATTACCCAGCATCCATGGCTTCTCTTCGTGTTCCTCTCTCGAACCATTGCTTGGGGCGCGGGGATGCGCATGTCGATCGCCGAATTCAGCTGAAGTTTCATTTCCTTCGATCCGTGCACATGTGTGTACTCGCGCAGGGAACAAGGCGGCGACGCACGAGCACGACTTCCTCTCGCTGTACACCGCCGCCGCCACCACCGCCAAGGACTCTCCTCTCCAGCTCCACGACTCCAAGCCGCCGCCTCCATCTCAAGGTCTGCATGCACTTCTTTGTGTTCTCTTCTTCCATCTCTCTAGCTCTTCTCTCTCCATGGCAAATTGTACTTCCTCGAGCTCCATCGTTCTCTTTCTTCCTTCTCTCTCATGGCAAATTGTAGTACTCCCTCGAGCTCCGTCGTCAGTGGCGGAGCCAGAAACCGGCGAGGACCCGGGCTGAATTAGTATATAGATGTATAGTCTGATCAAAATTGATACAAAAAGGACCATATTACGAGGGTAAAAAGCTAGTATGTAGGGGGTTTTGCAGACTGCCTATACATTTGCTAACTCGGCCTTATTTTTTTAAGTAGAGATCATATAAATACATCTGCTCACTTTACTGATCTACATGGCTGTTCAAGGGAGTAACTGATCTGGACCCGCTGGATCCGCCCCTGTCCGTCGTAGTGGTAGGTAGATCTGCGGGGAGCGAGATAGTAGCTATGGCTCCATCGCAACTGCACAATTCGGCAGTTCCTGTGGGGATCAACCGGGAGCAAAAAGGAAGCAAGCCTAGCTAGCTCCAATTAATTAAATCGGCTAACCAGTTACTCGCTCCGACGTGTGTGACTATTGGGGGCCGGTTTAAATAAAGAAATCCCGTGCAAATTAAGCTGGCGGGCGATAAGAAGCGACAAGTAAAAGCAACGGCGGATCACGTGTGGGTTGGACGCAAGGACCCGTCGACGGCCTTCCATCCCATCTGGCCGGGCCCCACCCCGGCCACCCACGGGCTTTGCCTAATCATGATTAGCCAGACGTCGTCGTGTCTACTCTGTTCCATTTTAATTATCTTACTGCTCACTATCAACCAGTAGTTACTACTGCTGAGAGAAGAAGAGTTACTACTGCATGCAGGTAATTTCTTCTTGAAGGCGCACGACTTCCTGCAGCCGTTGGAGGAGCCGGGAGCGCCGCCGCCGGGGCCGCCGGGGCCGTCGCCGCTGCCCGCCTCCGCCGGCGCGGACAGCAGGCACCACGTAGTACACCAGCAGCAGCAGCAGCAGCAGCAGGTGTTCGCCAGCACGCAGCGAGCGCTGCCACTGCCCCCGGGCGGCGTCGGCGCCTTCAGCATCAGCCCCGCGCCCATCTCCGTCGCCGCCGCCGCCGTCGTCAAGTCGGAGCCGCCGTTCGTGCTCTGGGGCCAGCCCGCGGCGCTCCAGCCGGGCGCCTCCCGAGGTACGTTCACCATCCAACCTGTCCTGTCCTTCGCATGCACCGCCACCGGCCGGTCACGGACACAAACAGTTTCGTCTAGTATAGCTAGCTAGCCGTCGTCCATGCGCAATGCCCACGGCGGACACGCCGGCGCTGTCGCGCGGTCGTGTGGGTGTTGGTTACCCGTGCACGCGGGGTTTACGTGTGGTGTCTCACCAGTGTACCAGATAGAGAGGAGCCTAGAAGAGAGAGAGAGTGGGGGACGGGCCTCATGCATGTACACCAGCAAGCCGGGCCGGTTCGGGGGCCCATGTTGCCCGTGCAATTCAGCCTCGTCTCTGGTGTCGCGTCCCGTCGCGCGACCCACCCACGTGAGCTCCAGGTGCTCGGCAAGCCGGGCCCGGCCCACTGCTGGCCGAGCCGCCGGCTACATCCACGCCGGGCGCTAGCTGCCACCGGCCCCACACCACCACGCCACCGGCATGTGGGGCCGCACGCCTTCCGCCTGCGCAATCCTTCGATAGCTGTTGGGACAGAAAAAAAAGAAGGGCTAAAGCTAAAGGCGGGCGCTTTGTGTGTTTGTTGTGTTGTGGCCTCCACCCCCCGCAGGGCACCAGCAGCAGTGGGCGCTCCCCTTCGCCGGCGCCGGGCAGGTCGTGCCGCCGCCACAGCAGCAGCAGCAGCAGGCGCCGCCGGATAGGAAGGGCCGCGGCGGCGGAGGCGGGGCCATGGAGTCCGGCTCCAGATCCAGCGGCGGCGCGGGGTTCGACGACGACGACGGCCTCGTCGCGCGCCGCGAGGTCTCCTCGTCGCTCCAAGGTACCACCTCAATTCCGACAAATCTGTGAGGAATTCGTTCATCCTTCGTTGCCCGTGTGTCCCGGGATGGAGGGAGCATGTAATTTTCCTGGAGTTTTGTTTAGAATTTTCCGCCCCTGTTCGTTTTTTTAAGAAATTTGTTTTCGAGAACGAACCATTCCTGTACTCATTGCGTCTAGTGTTCCGTGTTGGTTTAGCAGAGTTGACGGTGTGGAAGAGGACGGGTAGTGTGGAAGGGATGAGTTGGGAGGCGCTGATGGCGCCGGGCGCGGGCTCGCAGTGGCAGCCGGCGCACGTCCACCAGCTCCACTCCCACCTCCTTGTCTCCGGCCGCCTCCGCGGCTCGCCCGCAATCGCCGCGCTCGCGCTGCTCCGCGCCGCCTGCCGCGTGAGAGCGTCCCCCTGCCTCCGCCCGCTCGCCCGCCACCTGCTCGACCGAATTCCCGACCCGTCCCCGCAGCTCCTCCACGCCGCCGCGCGCCTCGCCTCTCGCCTCCGCCTGCCTTCCCTCGCGCTCGGTCATTACCTGGCTCTGCGCGCGCGCCACCCGGCCTTCCTCCCCCCTGCCCCGGCCATAGCTGACGTGCTGAAGTCCACCCCTGGCCGCGCCGCGCACGCCCACGCGCTACGCGTCGCTGCACACGCGGTGGACGCCCGTTTCCTGGACAACTCGCTCATTGCCATGTATTTTACCTGTGGCGACGCCTGGAGTGCACGCCAAGTGTTCGAGGGAATGTGCGTCCGGGATGTCGTCTCCTGGACTTCGCTTATATCGGGGCTTGTGCAGAATGGCTGTCCCTTACAAGGGCTCCATCATTTTGCATCAATGATGCACAGTGAGGTGTGCCCTGACTTTGTGTTGCTAGTGTCCGTCCTTAAAGCGTATATGGAGCTTGATCACTTGGCTGGTGCCACAGCAGCTCATTCCTTAGTGGTCAAGAGTGGCTTTGACAATGAACTTGACGTGGTCATCACACTGACATCAATGTATGCCAAGTTTGGGTGTATCGCAGCTGCTAAGGCACTCTTTGACAGGGTGCCAACTCCACGGGTGAACGTGATCCTTTGGAATGCCATGATATCAGGTTACTCTAAGAATGGCCTTGCCAATGAGGCCGTGCAACTTTTCAAGCAGATGAGAAGGGTTGCTAGGAGCATGACCCCTGACTCTGTTACCCTACGGTCGGTGATCCTGGCTTGTGCTCAGCTTGGTTCCATCGAACTTGCGGAATGGATGGAGGACTATGTCCAAGGCAGTGAGTACAGGAATGACGTGCTTGTTAACACAGCGCTGATTGACATGTATTCCAAGGCAGGGAGCATTGCCCATGCACATACAGTCTTTGAACGAATGCACGTTCAGGAGCGGGATGTGGTCGTCTGGAGTGCACTGATTAGTGGTTACGGGGTGCATGGCCATGTCAAGGAGGTTGTTGCCCTGTTTGAGGACATGAAGCGTTCTGGGGTGAAACCAAATGACGTGACATTCCTGGGCCTTCTGTCAGCTTGCAACCATGCTGGTGCTGTGGAGAAAGGGTGGAGCTACTTCCATTCCATGAAACATGACTATGGGATCGAGCCCCGGCACCAGCACTATGCCTGCGTAGTGGACCTGCTTGCTCGTGCTGGTCATCTTGACAGGGCTTACCGGTTTATTATGGACATGCCCATCAAACCAGAGATGAGTGTGTGGGGTGCCTTGCTTCATGGTTGCAAGATGCATGGGCATTCAGACATTGCGCTGGCTGAGTGTGCCGCGCAGCACATTTTTGAGCTGGAGCATTCCAATGCAGGGCACTATGTGCAGCTTGCAAACTTGTATGCATCTGCGGGGATGTGGAGCCATGTTGCTGGTGTCAGGGTCACCATGAGAGAGAGGGGTGTCAGCAAGGCAACAGGGTGCAGCTCCATTGATATCAATGGAGAGATGCACTCCTTCCATGCAGGGGATCATTCACATCCTAGGGCTGCTGAGATTTTTGCTTTACTTAGTCTTCTTTCTCCAACTCCAGCTGGAGGTGGAGGCGGACAAGACTTTTTTTGAATGCCCATCCTCTCCCTCATTCTTCCTGTGGGAGCATATGTTAGCCAAAATTTGTCTTCCCATAATTCTTTTTCTTTGGCATCCAAGCATCATCATGGATTCTATTGTATATCCCTTGCCATAACACAACCATGGTAGGGCACTCAACTCAACAAATGAGCATTCGTGTAAAATTTGCTGCATAAAAAGAAGTGGTACTAGTATCATTTATTTTAAGACGAGTAAAAAAGGCTCACACATAATTTTCTGCACTATTCTGTACTAATGGATGGTGTTTATGTAAACAGACTTGACAGTAAGGGTGGACCGGAAGGGCGGGAGCTGCAGTGATGGTGGTACGGATCAGCGGCCGAACACGCCACGGTCAAAACACTCCGCCACAGAGCAGCGCAGACGAAGCAAGATCAATGATAGGTGATTTGATGTTGTAATTTTGTTACCAATTCTAATCACACGGATAAGTTTGGACCTCTGTATGGATTATTATATTTGTTTTCTTTTACTCCACATCATTACTACAGGTTTCAGATACTTAGGGAGCTGTTGCCACACAATGACCAAAAGAGAGACAAAGCTACATTTCTTTTGGAGGTAAGGTTTTCAACTAAATTGTATCGAAGTAATTTTTCTCAGTTGATTGACATGGTTCTTACTGGCCATGCTCTAATGCAGGTTATCGAATATATACGGTTTTTGCAAGAGAAGGTACAAAAGTACGAGGCAACATTCCCAGAATGGAACCAAGAAAATGCAAAGATTCTCCCTTGGGTAATTGCTTCTTGCTTCAAATGCTGCAGTAGTTGTTACTGTTGTTAGGGAGGAACAGTCAATTCTTGATTGTCTGTGTCTGAATGTAGTTAAACATTTTGCAGTCAAATATGTATTTTCGATCATTCTGGAAAAATGCGCAGGCAAGTATTTGTTGCTAATGATGCATTTGCCCTATTGAATTTTTGACATGATATCGAATTTTTTCGACCAACATCTTATGTATACTCATACTTTATTTTATTTTTTTGCTGCAGAGTAAAGGTCAAATCCCAGGAGATTCCCTGCCTGACCCTTCACATTTCATGAGAAATGGATCCTCCCCTGGATCAAATTTCACTGGGAAACATGATGATAATCACAACACAGTGGCATCTGCAGCTGCATCAGGGGCACAGGATCAGGCAGAAACTGATCACATAGCTAGTATGTGCTACAGATCAGCAGAAACTCCGGCAAATATTACAAGTACGATCAATGATCATCTGTGATTCTGCATTGTTCTCTGAGGTGCTTTCTGAGACAAGAAGCAGCACTGGTTACTCATGAGTCTATCTTTATACGCAGATAATGCTATATCTCAGTCTCAACCCCAATGGACAGGTCCATCCCCTGTGGATGACTGTGCAGTGAACAGTGAAATGCTTAACAACCAGCAGTTAGCCATCGATGAAGGAACGATCAGCGTGTCCAGTCAATATTCCCAAGAGTAAGTCACAAAGAATATCACGTCTTTGTTACTACTGTTTTCCTACCTAAGTATTTGTAGTCATAAATGTCAATGGCTCTCATAGTATTTTTTTTTCCTTATTGTCACTCTTTTTTACTTTGAGTGGACCCTGTGGTAGGTTTTGCCCACCTGAAATTATTGTTGTTATTCCGTTTGCATCTTTCAGAGACCAAATTGTGTTTGTGCACAGGCAACTAAGAATTCTTTATATTTGCCAAAAAACAAAAGTACGTTGATACATCTACTTCTTTTTCTTTTATTCGTAACAGGTTACTTAATTCATTGACTCATGCACTTCAAAGCTCGGGGGTAGACCTGTCCCAAGCCAGCATCTCTGTGCAGATCAACCTGGGAAAGCAAGCTGTCAAGAGACCTGCTGCTGGTGGATCCTCCAAGGTATGATACCTTCACCATATGCACCGATATTCATTTGAAAGTTAGCATGCCAGCAAAACCGAAGTTAATTCATTTCAAGTTTGAGGCATGAAATATGTGATGGCTTGTATACAGTGAGAATATGAGCCTGCTTGTTTATGATGGAAATTTGTTGCCTGCTTGGTACTGATAGATACTTGCATAACTCTTAAGTAGCGTCGTGGCAAAATTTGAAAGTTCAATGTTGATTTTCACATAGGCATCTGAGGATTCTCAACATTTTCCATCCAGATCATGTATCCCCACTGAATTATGATTGGACATGGCACCTCAATTCTGTGCAGGAACCAACCGATCCAGCATCTAGTGACGAAATAGATCATCAGCTGGCAATGTTGGGCGGTGGCGCTGAAGCTCTCTCTCACGCAGCAAAGCGGCATAAACCGGGCAACAGCTGATTCCGGGCGCCTTCGCTACCAGATAATGATTGATCATTCTTTCCTCCCAGCCAAAACGGGAGGCTCTTGGATTGGATGTACATTATGCTAGCTGTGACAGGCTTCCTGATGAACAAGACGAGACCCCCGGTGTATTCTTTCATTCCATCGCTCCCGCCATCCTATCTACTACCGTAGTCCATTGTTTACTTAGAGAGAAACAAATCCCGTCGAGCTTCCCATCGCGGATTGTGAAGCCGCTCTTGTACACAGGCTTCCATTCATATGAGAAGCTTCCCCACCTTGACAAAATCTTATGCTGTAGACTCGTGTAGTAACCTGTAAGATATATCTCCAACAACTCTACCAGAGTACCTGTTCTTGTTGGGAGTTTACTGCCTAGTGTCGTTGCCCCGTTTTGTCTCCCACTGCCAGTACCTTTTGTTTTGGCGGTCATTGCCCATTGCTGACGCAGTCTTCAAATGCCTAGTAAACTGTGGCCACGGGCTAGTCGCGCGCGCGCGGGGTTGCCTGTCGAAGCCGCGACCAGACCCCGTAGCGCGTGGGCAGCGAGTTGACAATCTCGGTGGCGGCGGGCGGGCGGCGAGTGGCGTGGCCTGATGGTCGTCGGACGTCACGACGGTTGACAGCGGCGGCGGGGGAGTTGGGTCCGGGATACGATCGTGAAGCATCCGGTCGTGGTGCTGCTAGTGCCAGAGCACGTCGATCCTAGTGTACGTGCCGCATGGACTACGCGACGCGCTGACTCTGCGCGCCCGTGACCGTGAGGACGCGGTACCCAGCCCCCCAGACCCAGCGAGCTGAGGGTCGGTCGTCGATCCGCAAATCCGGATGAGTGATAGAGCTGCTATCTTGACGCCGCCAAAAGCCCGTCCACACGCAGCGCACTGCCTTAGTTTAGTGCGAGCATGCAATCCGTCACCGGGCATTTTTTTTGTTCTTGACACGCACCACACCTGACGGTTGATCGTGAACACTTACTTCCGCCAGCTGGATGGATTTGGTGGTCTTAGCACGGCTCGGATAGATAGAGACCGTACCGGCGACCTTGCTAGTGCTACTGTGTCTCGTAAAGCGACAAGTCCAGAGCTCCCGGTTCGAAGCCTCCGAGAAGCCAGGCCCAGCAACCGCGCATGCTCTCTACCCCGGCCCCGTCGCGATCGTGCGCGCTCGATCGATCGCCACCACGGCGCGCCGCCCACCATCTCCGTTCCGGCGCTGCGCTAATCGCGTTCAGATCCTGGCCGGCACACGCGAAGTCGATCTAGGTGGTGTTCATTGGCACGAGCTAGAGCGCCGTGCTGTATGATCTCCACGAGTTTTGTTTTCAAAGATAATAAAATTTATGCGTTCGATGCTAGCTGGGCAAGGTCTATCTGACGGGGATCATATATTCGGACGCTAGCTAAAGAATGGCTTGACGACGGGCGGCATATGCACGAGCACACGCCGCTGCACGTGTGATGTTACTTGCAGAGACACCCCGGTTGCGTGGCTTCAGGAAGACGACGGCGGCGGCGTCCAAGTCCCAATGGAAGCTTCATCCAACTTGCGTCACGTGTTCGTTGATGTTCTCGTCATCCGCTCCACTTGCGCGGCTATTAAGCTTCGAGTCAACATGGGACTAAAAATTCCTATCGTAAAATATCGCGTGCGTTGGATATTGCTTCGGAAGAAGAAACAAACGCGGGAGGAGAATTGCAGTGCAATTTCAGGAACAAAACAAATGCCAACTGCGCACCGGAAGAGTTTTTCCATTCTGTATCATGGAAACTTCATGTATTCACAAGGAAGATCAATACTGTAACTGAGACAAAATCTCAATTTCTACTATATCTGTACAAACAAAAATCAAAAGGCTGTTTATTTCGGACAAGATAAAGAATCGGTGTATCAATCTGTGTCTAAGAATCCCCTAACAGGAGGAGCCCCTTTCATCGCTCATAGCTAGGCTTGTTCATCAGAACAAAGGGGGCCGCCGTTATTGCCAATCCAATCTGAAGTATAATCCTGTTTCTGATCCTGTCGATGCTATGGTTCTTTGTTATGAATGAAAGGCCGCGCATGTACGGCAGGTATCACAAGGCCGACAGATCGTCTGGTTGGTGCAAACACTCGTGTGGATTCGCATAGAAGTAGTCCTCTTCCTTGGGTTTGTCTGGAATCGCCTGCCTCCTAGACGGTTCGCCCATGCGACCGGTATGTGATGCCTTGACAGCGGATGAGAAATCAGCCCAGCTCAACGTGCCGTTTCTGTACTGATCAATGAGCTCGACAATAAGCCTCCGATCTAGCAGTACCGTCTTCTTGAACCCCAAGTATCTGTGCTCACAATAATAACAAGATATGATCCCGTCAGCAGTTGAAAAGCGACAACAGGTTCATTATTATGACAGACAATCCAGTTTCACCTTACCAAAGAGATAGTATAGTACAACATAGCTAATGAGAAAAGCCCATGGAATGGAGGAAAATTGCTTAAACATCATTTATTATTGCTCAAAATTGCTTAACCATGGCTTGTGAGTTTATTATTGCTGAAAATTTACTATTAGCATGTGACAGTACCTGCGATGACCTTCTACAACTTTCGCCATGTTACCATCGTAAGTGGGGATGAAAATATCACTCTCCAAGGATACCATATAATCCAGTGCTGCCATTTGGGAAGAATGGTTCTGGAAAAGACTGAGATCTGAAGGTAGTAATGTCTCTTTTCTAACCTGATCAGCACCAACAGTAAATGATTTTAGGAACTGAATCATGAGAATGCAGTACTAACATTAAAGATGCTCAACTGACCACACTGGGATAAGCTGAGGTAAGGGCAGCCATTCTTCTTTGTCCACCATATATTTCACCTGCGGCAATGTAAATTTGATAACTGCGATCAATGCCAAGTGCCTGCAATACCAATGCAGTCTCCTCAGGTGTTAAAGGACAGAGCCCGTCATTCCTCTTTGCATCAGAGTCAATCACTTTCTCCTTCCACCATGGGTAGGCATATCTTTCGAGTTCAAAATAAAATTATTATTTTTCCAACAGATCACAAAAAACAAAGAAAATTCTGGATAATGTATACCTCATTTTCGTGAGCTCTTCAGCCTCCTTGCTGCTGCAACCATGTGTGCATCCAGAGAACGCGAGCATGTCCATCTCATACCGTAAGTGAAGAACTACAAAGGGTCCATTCCGACGGAGAGCTTGAACCAGACGTCTGCCAAGCTCTTCTATTTCAGGGGTAAATCTCAATGCATTATAATTGACACGACACCTTAGTTTCTGCATTTCCATGGGTAAGCCATTATTTGCAAGGCGAGCATCTGTCCTGTTCAGGTGAAGGACCTTGTACTTCCTTATCAGAGGTAGAATCTGTTTTTCCCCCAAATAAACACTTACAATCTTCACCTGGTTTCGAATATATTTCAGCTCACGATGTCGCATTAGCGGAAAAAGCAAGATGCAATCAAACCTGATGATGGTAATAAGAGATATCAGACCAACTGACGGGTGGCATGGAGCGAAGGAATCCCACTTCAACTCTTCTTTTCAGCCTTGGAGGAAGTTGTCTCAGGATTCGGACCTCGTCCCTTAGTGATGCTATAAAGTAGTCCATATCGAATATATCCTGGAAATCACTGTAAAAGAAGTACCGGAATAAATTGAAGGCAAGACAATTTTAGGTGAATTGCAGTGGGTGACTAAAGAAATTATCACCTGGGATCAGCCCAAAATGAAGCTTTATCCAGCTCTGGTACGATAAGAGTGACGTTCAGGTACCTTGCAATCACGACCATATCACAAATCTGTTTGACCAAAAGAAAAAAGGAATAAGAAAATGGAACCATTAGGCTTAAGTTTCAGTATTTTAACAACGGCAAAGATTCATAAGTATAAACTTTGATATGCAGACATTTTGAAAAGTGCAGAAAATCAGAATATAACTCTGTAATAGGTATTAATATTTTGATACACAGTACTTACAGCTGCTCGCATCTGATTAAGCCCACCATTGCAGGAGACCATCAGATAGCCATTGTTCTTGTAGATTCCTGAACGTAGTATAGACCAAATCAAACTGCTGCTACTATTGGCGTCTTGCTTGATACAATTCATGACTAGAAAAAACTAATGCAGAATGGAAAAGGACTCGAAATAACCCCAGAGACTTTCGCACAAAAACAAAATATCAAATACTGCACTACAACAAAACTGGAAAAACTAATAAGCAATTCTTAAAGCTATTAATCTGTCATTTGGGGGGAGTTGAGAACAGAATCTCTTTTTTCCGATAAGAAAGAGAGCTGGATGCTCAAAACAGGAGGACAGAAACAAGAAAGTTCAGATATTCCTAACCAAAGAAAGAAGGGAAGCCTGAATCGCGAATATCCCGGAAACCAAGAAGCAAGCAATTTACTTTTGGGCGGAAGCGCCACCGCGCGCGCTGCCTCCCTCCGGCCGCCGGCCACCACGGCCACCGCCTCCGACGGGTGCCGGACGAAGTTGGCCTGGGTGAGGCAGCCGGGCCATGTGGTGAGCACGCTGGGCGCCCACAGCTCCCGGTAGGCCGCCAGGTGGACGACGCACGTCCAGAGCAGCACGGTGCTGGCGCGCGCCACCCACAGCCTCACCCGCGCCGACGACCGCCGCGCCTTCTCGGCCTTCCCGCCGCCGCCGCCGCCCATCTCATCCGAGGCACGCCTCCTTCCTGGAGTCCCAAGCCGCCTGAATAGTGGAGGTTCTTGCGATCTCCCGTGACCAGAGCTTCGCGCAGCCTTGCCGACGCCGCAGATGCTGCGGTCTTTATGGCTCTTGGCTCCTTGCCGAAACCAGTGTGCGCGCGCGGGGCGGCGAACGGTGACGTGCCCGCGTCGCCGTGGGGGGGCTGCGACGGCTACCGGCGGCGAGGAGGAGGAGGCGCGTGTCAAGTCGTGCCCGTGTGTGGCCGCCCCGCCCAGGTTGGCTTATTTGTACGCGCACGGCGACACGGGCCCTGTCCGTACACAAGTCAGCGTAGGCAGGGGCTATGAACCCGTGAGGGAAGACCAGTTTGCGGGACCCGGATGTCAGGGGAATAGTGAATATGGACAGGGAGTAGGAACTAGGAAGCCTAAAATTTGACTTCAGCTGGCATAGGGACCTTGAAGTCATCTACTTCGTCTGATCATTAATATAATAATTATTCCTAAATTGTTCTACTCCGTATACGATTGCTTAACCATGGCCTCTGAGTTTATTATTGCTGAAATTTTACTATTAGCATGTGATAAAGTACCTGCGATGACCTTCTACAACTTTTGCCATGTTACCATCGTAAGTGGGGATGAAAATATCACTCTCCAAGGATACCATATAATCCAGTGCTGCCATCTGGGAAGAATGGTTCTGGAAAAGACTGAGATCTGCTGGTAGTAATGTCTCTTTTCTAACCTGATCAGCACCAGCAGTAAAAGATTTTAGGAACTGAATCATAAGAATGAAGTACTAGCATTAAAGATGCTCAACTGACCACACTGGGATAAGCTGAGGTAAGGGCAGCCATTCTTCTTTGTCCACCATATATTTCACCTGCGGCAATGTAAATTTGATAACTGCGATCAATGCCAAGTGCCTGCAATACCAATGCAGTCTCCTCCGGTGTTAAAGGACAGAGCCCGTCATTCCTCTTTGCATCAGAGTCAATCACTTTATATATCTCCAACAACTCTACCAGAGTACCTGTTCTTGTTGGGAGTTTACTGCCTAGTGTCGTTGCCCCGTTTTGTCTCCCACTGCCAGTACCTTTTGTTTTGGCGGTCATTGCCCATTGCTGACGCAGTCTTCAAATGCCTAGTAAACTGTGGCCACGGGCTAGTCGCGCGCGCGCGGGGTTGCCTGTCGAAGCCGCGACCAGACCCGGTAGCGCGTGGGCAGCGAGTTGACAATCTCGGTGGCGGCGGGCGGGCGGCGAGTGGCGTGGCCTGATGGTCGTCGGACGTCACTCTTGCCAATGTTGCCATAACATAACCATGGTAGGACACTCAACTCAACAAATGAGCATTAGTGTAAAATTTGCTGCATAAAAGAAGTGATACTACTATCATTTATTTTAAGACGAGTAAAAAAGGCTCACACATCATTTTCTGCACTATTCTGTACTAATAGATGGTGTTTATGTAAACAGAGCTGACAGTAAGGGTGGACCGGAAGGGCGGGAGCTGCAGTGATGGTGGTACGGATCAGCGGCCGAACACCCCACGGTCAAAACACTCTGCCACAGAGCAGCGCAGACGAAGCAAGATCAATGATAGGTGATTTGATGTTGTAATTTTGTTACCAATTCTAATCACACGGATAAGTTTGGACCTCTGTATGGATTATTATATTTTTTCTTTTACTCCACATCATTACTACAGGTTTCAGATACTTAGGGAGCTGTTGCCACACAATGACCAAAAGAGAGACAAAGCTACATTTCTTTTGGAGGTAAGGTTTTCAACTAAATTGTATCGAAGTAATTTTTCTCAGTTGATTGACATGGTTCTTACTGGCCATGCTCTAATGCAGGTTATCGAATATATACGGTTTTTGCAAGAGAAAGTACAAAAGTATGAGGCAACATTCCCAGAATGGAACCAAGAAAATGCAAAGATTCTCCCTTGGGTAATTGCTTCTTGCTTCAAATGCTGCAAGCGTTTTTACTGTTGTTAGGGAGGAACAGTCAATTCTTGATTGTCTGTGTCTGAATGTAGTTAAACATTTTGCAGTCAAATATGTATTTTCGATCATTCTGGAAAAATGC
>OAMR01000490.1:346584-362184 GCA_900205405.1 Echinochloa crus-galli
TCTCTTATACACATCTAGATGTGTATAAGAGACAGCGACTGCACCCAGGTGAGGTTCTTCATGATCTACTGCTTGACGACGACGACGAAGAAGACGGCGGCAAAGCAGGGGAGGCCGCCGCGGGGGTTGGAGAGGGCGCGGCCCCCGGCAGAGATCCCCATGGGCGACCTCTCCGGGGGCGCGACTAGGCCGTCGACGGTGCGCGCTGGACGCGCGCCGTGGGGGACGGACGGCGGCGGCGCGAGAGGAGGAGCGCCGGCGGCGCTAGGGCAGCGGAAGATAGCCTAGGATCTCAAACCCTAAACTCGTGATACCATGTAGAGAGATGTGGATTGGTGGAATGATTGGATGTATTGCATTGAGCCCCTAGGGCGGTATATATGAGAGTACAAAGGCACCTCCCGTAGGTACACAAGCAGTACGGGATTATGTAACCATCTATACTCTAACATATGGAGTAGACCAACACTGGGCAACCAGAGGTATGTGAATCCTTATGGCATCCCTCCAAAAAAAGTTAAAGATTGAGTTGCAACACCAGCCAGCAATCAGATTCATGTATTTTATTTTAGATTCACCTTCAAGCACTCGGTACAGGTGGCTGGTATCACCACGTCTGCAACATGGTTTGGAACTTGGAAACACTTGATTGATAGGAGGTGAAAGGGGTATCTGAGTAACCGTAGAACCTGGTATCGCGAATTGACAAAAACAAGGACACATTGAACTCCATGACTTGTCCTTGGGGTTTGTTAGCTCTAGAATATTCTGGGTATGACAGATGCTTATATCACGGACCCATATGCACCAAATGGTACTTATTGGTGTGAGCACCGTGCACTACAAGCCTAAATAATTGAAACACATAGAAAGTGCAATCTTAAAATAGGATATCGCAGAGAATTGTGCTCAGTACGTTTCAAACAGTCATCATTTGCTATGTATTCTACACTAGGCAATGTGGACACATGTATAATAGAAATGTTGATTTGGATCCTCGCAAAAAAAGGAAAGAAAGAAAAGAAGGAAACAGTGACTAGGATAAGCTCAGAGAAATGTGCTCAATACGTTTTAACAGGTCATCATTTAATTTGTAATGCTGCGCTATGCATATGTGACATATATATAAGGACAAGGACGATTACACTCATAAGAAATGTGCAAGACAAGGATGATTACACTCATAAAAAATGTGCACAAGAATGTGACATGTGACCAGATCTTAGTTTAAGGATAGTGTAAACACAGCATATCATCTGTCAGATGAGCCAAAGTGCAGAAAGCAACATGCACTAACCTGGAGCATTAAGTCAAAATCAACATCCATGCTCAACCATTCATCCTTTGCCCAATAGCTCCATATCTAACACCATTATCAGGATCTCACTAGAACCATATGCCATGACAGAGCTGCAGGCCTACTCAATCATGATTCATGCTGATTGGTTTCTGCAGAAAAGAAAAAACCAGTTTCATGCAAGCAGTAGTAGTATAGTACATAACCAAATCATGTTGCAACCGGAGGATTCCTAGACTATCGGTATGCTAGAAGCTCTAGCGAGACTTATTCGTATTGATGCAATTATGTCAAGTACTCCTAGAGTCCCAGTTATACCTTCACTGACGAGCGCCCTTGACACTGTTGATGAGCAGCATCCAGGCGTGGTATTTGGAAAAAAACAAGTTAATAATCTGCAGTGCAGAAATCCACAACTTGTCTATTAAAAGCCAAACAACACAAGTGCGTGTCACCTTCCAATGCAAGCTCTTTAATAAATCATTATGAGGATGAAATCTTGTCCACTGTGATACAGATCAAATGGTAATTATCTCAGTTTTTGCTTTCTGATTCGCACAAAATCTGTTCTGTGAAAAGCCTTGGGCATGGGTCCACTAATTAAGCCATAGTTATGTCATCCAACCCCAGGGCCTTCATGAGAAATGCATACTCAAAGGCTGTCTCATCACAATGCATGAAGCGCCCACCTCGACCACCCTCCATACTCGGGGAAGGCGCACAATACGACGACGGACGTCACGGGAGCCAGGTGGATCGCGCACGTCGGCTGATCAGACCGAGTATGCGCGAGGCGAGACGACGATGGGCGAAGTCGGTGGAGGCGTCACGATCGGTGGAGGCGACGACGAGCTGGCGAAGATCGACGTGCAGACGAGGCGACGAGGTGGGCGGCATAGATGGGCGTCCCCTAGAGCGCCGTCCATGTCACCATGCCACACAGTCGAGGGTGAAGAAGAAGCCGGTGAAGTCGATGCCGATGTCGAAGTAGAAGCACACAGTCGACGGGCAACCATCATGTGATATAACTTCAACCCTTTTACATGAGAATAGCTTGGAAAGATCACTCCAACTTTGTGAATTTTCAACAAGTTGCAGGTTTTGTTGAATGCTTGAAACATTGGACTGCATGCCGACAGTGCCTAGATTTGCAGACAGGCCAGTTACTTCCTCTTGATGAAGAATGGCGAAAGTCCTTTTTCTCAAATTGTAGTCCACAGTTAAGTCTGGTATCTGAGGCACACAAATTTAAAGATTTATAGGAACAAACTTAATTAGAATGCAAGTCCATGTACTGCACAAGCACAATACACTGGTTATCAAATAATATGCTGACAGTTAACATGCTGGAAACTATTGTTTAGATTTACAGTTATATGAAATATGTACGATGATATGTGGATTTAGAAGCTTCCCAAATTCCTACCCTGCCAAACAAAGGAAATGAAGAACTGACAAGGAAACTGATGGGAGGAAAATAAGTAAACAAAAAGCATGGAACACATGAGGGAAAATAAGTAAAAAACATGAACACGCAAGTATATACATATGATCCATGAGGTCTGTGAAAGAATGGATTTACTAGGGAAAACCTTGTATCATTAAATGAGGCAGTCACCAGGACTGGGGGGTAGCATACACCAGTTGACAAGTTATCATAAGGAGAATAACTGCAGATTGCCTCAAATTCAGCTGGGATATTAGGGTCACCGAATTCTTCATAGTCCAAGACAGTGAGAGGTAAAGTAGGATCCAACATTGTGTTGCAGATATCAAGAAAAGGGACCTGTTTTAAGTACAAATGCAGGTTAATGATAAAAAGAAAACCCAACAAATTGATTATTACCAGAAGCATAAGTATGGACCCCATGTGAAATGAATCCATTTACTTGCACCAAATTTGTATGTCTAACTGAGCTTATTGATTTACCTTGAGAACTGCAGCAGAAAATAAGTCTGGAAGCATATTAATTACTGCACCCACCAGCAGACCGCCAGCACTACAGCCTATAGCACAAAGACGATTTTGGTGAACCAAGCCTTCCTTGATGAGATGCATACCACATGCAGCAAAATCTTGAATTGAATTTATCTTGTTAGCTTTGGTTCCAGCCCGATGCCATGCTAAATCCCCTCCACCCCTACATGATGGCTCAAGGATTTAGTGACACATAAAACAAGAATTATGGCAACAGAAAATGAAGCGCGGGGGGTTTCTGTTCGTTTGCATAGCATTCCTGACTATCAGCAGCTTGTATCATGCCACATAGACCTTGCCAGCTAGGCTAAACTATATGTATGTGGTTGTTCACACTTGCAAGCTACTTCTGATAAAACTAGGATTTTTCATGACTGCAAAACAACTTGTTTCAGAAATATGGCGAGTGCCCCTGTAACAAGGGATTGTTGGTTGAGGAGATGTCAGGACAGTAAATGACATTGTTTTTGCCCATGATGGAGCACAATCTATCCCAATACAGAAACTAAAGGTGAGAATTCGTGTACTGCTATGATTTGATGGGTTAATTAATTGATCCAGATATTTTTCTTATACCAGCTTGCAGTAGCTCCTGGCCACATATGTAGTAATGCTAGTGCTTGTGAAATAATCTTTATGAAAAAATTCTAAAATATGGTGGAGACCAGTCACTGCAGCACTGTAAGCTGAACATACCTAACATCTGCAAATGCAAGAACCCAGCCTCGAGAGAGGAGACTTAACCTCTCCGAACACCAGCTTTTGTCCAAATCTTCTCCATAAGCTCCATAGCCATATAAGATCCCAGGTGACTCTCCATGACGATGTGATTCCCGTGAATACAGAATGACCAAAGGTATTAAAACACCATCATGTGATATAACTTCAACCCTTTTACATGAGAATAGCTTGGAAAGATCACTCCAACTTTGTGAATTTTCAACAAGTTGCAGGTTTTGTTGAATGCTTGAAACATTGGACTGCATGCCGACAGTGCCTAGATTTGCAGACAGGCCAGTTACTTCCTCTTGATGAAGAATGGCGAAAGTCCTTTTTCTCAAATTGTAGTCCACAGTTAAGTCTGGTATCTGAGGCACACAAATTTAAAGATTTATAGGAACAAACTTAATTAGAATGCAAGTCCATGTACTGCACAAGCACAATACACTGGTTATCAAATAATATGCTGACAGTTAACATGCTGGAAACTATTGTTTAGATTTACAGTTATATGAAATATGTACGTTTTGCGACCCACTTAGAAGCTTCCCAAATTCCTACCCTGCCAAACAAAGGAAATGAAGAACTGACAAGGAAACTAGGAGGAAAAATAAGTAAAAGAAAAGGAGTTAAATACACCGGGAGCCCTTAAACTTGTCAGCATGTACCACTTAGGTCCATAAACTCGCAAAATCAAAATCTGGCACCCCAAACTTGTTAAGTTGTGCCACTTAGGTCCATAACCCTTTGATGGCCTTTTAAATCTGATGTGGCAGGCTGACGTGGCGCCACATGAATGAATATTTGCAAATAAGACCTCCAAATTTATCATCTTCTGCGTTGACATCCTCCTCCTCATCCGATGGCTGCCGCTCCACCGGCCGTCGCCGCCACCTGTAGAGGGGGGCGGTACAGGAGCCAAGCAGCCGCCGCCACCTGCTCCCGCACGCAAAGAAGAGAAGGAAGCCCGCGCCGAGCCGGAGCCACCTCTGCTGCCGCGAGTGCCAGCGCTCTCCGGTTGCGCTGTCCCCGTCGGGCGTCGACGTGGAGAGGAAGAAGCGGAGGGAGCCGGCCCCAGTAAGGAGCACCACCACCCGCGAACACCGGGGCGCCGCACCGGAGCCGCACGTGCGTGGCCGTCGGCGAGGCCTCCCTACCACCGGCCATCGGCGAGGTGGGCTGCGAGCGCCGGCAGGCGAACGGCGCGGGCGAGGCGGCAGGCCATGGCTGCGGGCGGCTGCAGGCGGATCTTAGCGGACCGCTCCTCCCTTTCTCTCCCTCTCTCCTCCCGACCGACGGCAGCGCGGCGGCGTCAACACGGCGGGGGCAGCGCGAGGGACGGCGGTCGGCCACCATCGCGGGTCTCCGCGGCAGCCAGCTGGGGGCTCGAACGGGGGCGCGTCCGCCAGCGGCGGCGGGGCGGCGAAGGGCGCGGCTTGTGGGGCGACATCGGATTTGGAGGTCTTATTTGTAAATATTCATACATGTGGTGCCACGTCAGGCTGCCACATCAGATTTAAAAAGCCATCAAATGGTTATGGACCTAAGTGGCACAATTTAACAAGTTTGGGGTGCCAGATTTTGATTTTGCGAGTTCGTGGACCTAAGTGGTACATGCCAACAAGTTTAAGGGCTCCCGGTGTATTTAACTCAAAGAAAAACATGGTACACATGAGGGAAAATAAGTAAAAAAACATGAACACGCACAAGTATATACATATGATCCATGAGGTCTGTGAAAGAATGGATTTACTAGGGAAAACCTTGTATCATTAAATGAGGCAGTCACCAGGACTGGGGGGTAGCATACACCAGTTGACAAGTTATCATAAGGAGAATAACTGCAGATTGCCTCAAATTCAGCTGGGATATTAGGGTCACCGAATTCTTCATAGTCCAAGACAGTGAGAGGTAAAGTAGGATCCAACATTGTGTTGCAGATATCAAGAAAAGGGACCTGTTTTAAGTACAAATGCAGGTTAATGATAAAAAGAAAACCCAACAAATTGATTATTACCAGAAGCATAAGTATGGACCCCATGTGAAATGAATCCATTTACTTGCACCAAATTTGTATGTCTAACTGAGCTTATTGATTTACCTTGAGAACTGCAGCAGAAAATAAGTCTGGAAGCATATTAATTACTGCACCCACCAGCAGACCGCCAGCACTACAGCCTATAGCACAAAGACGATTTTGGTGAACCAAGCCTTCCTTGATGAGATGCATACCACATGCAGCAAAATCTTGAATTGAATTTATCTTGTTAGCTTTGGTTCCAGCCCGATGCCATGATAAATCCCCTCCACCCCTACATGATGGCTCAAGGATTTAGTGACACATAAAACAAGAATTATGGCAACAGAAAACGAAGGGCCGGGGGCTTCTGTTCGTTTGCAGAGCATTCCTGACTATCAGCAGCTTGTATCATGCCACATAGACCTTGCCAGCTAGGCTAAACTATATGTGGTTGTTCACACTTACAACTACTTCGGATAAAACTAGGATTTTTTTCATGACTGCAAAACAGCTGGTTTCAGAAATATGGCGAGTACCCCTGTAATAAGGGTTTGTTGGTTGAGATGTCAGGACAGTAAATGATTTTTTTTTTGCCCATGATGGAGCACAATCTATCCCAATACAGAAACTAAAGGTGAGAATTCGTGTACTGCTATGATTTGATGGGTTAATTAATTGATCCAGATATTTTTCTTATACCAGCTTGCAGTAGCTCCTGGCCACATGTAGTAATGCTAGTGCTTGTTAAATAATATTTACGAAAAAATTCTAAAATATGGTGGAGACCAGTCACTGCAGCACTGTAAGCTGAACATACCTAACATCTGCAAATGCAAGAACCCAGCCTCGAGAGAGGAGACTTAACCTCTCCGAACACCAGCTTTTGTCCAAATCTTCTCCATAAGCTCCATAGCCGTATAAGATCCCAGGTGACTCTCCATCACGATGTGTTTCCCGTGAATACAGAATGACTAAAGGTATTAAAACACCATCATGTGATATAACTTCGACCCTTTTACATGAGAATAGCTTGGAAAGATCACTCCAACTTTGTGAATTTTCAACAAGTTGCAGGTTTTGTTGAATGCTTGAAACATTGGACTGCATGCCGACAGTGCCTAGATTTGCAGACAGGCCAGTTACTTCCTCTTGATGAAGAATGGCGAAAGTCCTTTTTCTCAAATTGTAGTCCACAGTTAAGTCTGGTATCTGAGGCACACAAATTTAAAGATTTATAGGAACAAACTTAATTAGAATGCAAGTCCATGTACTGCACAAGCACAATACACTGGTTATCAAATAATATGCTGACAGTTAACATGCTGGAAACTATTGTTTAGATTTACAGTTATATGAAATATGTACGATGATATGGTAATATAAACCACACAGCACTGTCAGTGGTAAAATGGAAACTCCTGGGCTCTATGCTCTAATAGTGTTAAACAGAAGCATTAGATATAGGAACTCATAAAAAGGACAACTAATGATATCTGGAATGAATGAAAATATTATAAGAAAATCAGTTTCACATAGATAAAAGCTGTACCACAGGCGATGAAACAACCAGACGATAGGTAGATGACATGAAATCATTGTTGGATCCAGGAACAATGCTGCACAAGTTTGATGGTATTGGGAAATACCATGGATTGAGATCATCAAGTTCTTTTGGCTCCTGCAGGATCCATAAAGGTAGTAAATCAATCTGGTTGTTCTAAGAAGCTAGAAATTTTAAAACAGAAAAGAGAATGATTAGTTCGTATAACAAAAACCAAATACATGTTATGATCCACAACTGTTGTAAACAAAGTTAAATGGTACCAGATAAGTCAATGTTTGCAACAGATGTTTTATAGTCTATGAGTTCTATCTCACTACAAACAAATCACATTGCAAATGATACAAGGCAAAGAAAATATACCTGAACATCAACATCAATTGGCATATCGATGGAGCAAAAAAGAGGAGTTCCATTCTTTTGAAGAAAGAGAACTAAATTATCATGAAATATGTCCATATCCTGAATGATGCAGTCCGACCCAGGGAACGTCACGATCTAGAAATAGGCATACAAGCGCCAACTTAGGAAAAGATTATGACCACTAATTTCAAATAAAATTGCCTAAATAAAAAAACTGCTTACAGTTTACAACAATGATTTATGCATGCTAAAGAGCATTGTATTGAACTTGTGTATTTCAAAGGCGGATGCGATCAGCATTTTTTGCCATTAAAGGTAGGTTAAAATTGAAAAAAAAAACTGCAACCAGGTTGATGCTCCATGCATGAATATGCATGCAATTTTTTACAGAAAACCCTGTTACATGTAAGCGTATCAAAAACAGAAAATGATCAAAACTGTTCAAGATCCATAATAATAGAATATATAGCACCTTTGGTGGGAGGGAAATTACTGGTTCGGACGTAGAGTCTCATCGCAGACAGTGTAAAATAAATTTTCACTGTCGTGAGCCCATGCTAAACTAACTATTCCCTTGTCTGCAAAAACTTGCCAAGTAGAAGAAACATGTAGCGCAGGGATTGCATCCAAATTTGACGAAAACAGGGTCAGTCGCGCACCAAACTCTGAGAGAACTCTTCGCCAAGCTTTTTAGGGATAACCAGATCACCCATGAGGTTATGCAACAACTACATCAGTTATTCAACGAGCACAGGGCATTGAAACAAAAAACTTCTAGGTGTTAGACTGTAACTTGAGATGCGAGTGGATACTTGAAAACCCACCTAACTTGCAGGTGGGCTTTCGCAATTTCCTTTAAAAAAATCAATGCTGCCGAATAAAATATCTTAACATTACTAAAGTAAAAAGACATTGATATCTAGTTCATGCTCCACCTCTATGAACATATGTTCAACTTCCAATGTGGAACTAAAGACACCTGCAAACCATGGAGAAAGAGAGATACCTGCCATCTATCCACAAGTGGCTTTTCAGCCCTACACCTGGCCAGATAGTAACCTTCAGTTGTCGTTTCGGTATCATTTACAGGAGCATTTGTAAGGATGTAAAAGAACCCGTTGTGGTGCTCCAGAAAGTACTGAACTTGATCGACACGTTTCCGGATAGGCCATAAGCCTTCTCTTACATTATCAGATTCCATAACAAAAACCTGCAGAGAAATAAGCAAAATATAAGAAAGACCTATGCAAAAGGGCAGAAGATCAATGTTGCATAGTGCATTTGGAATCAGTAATAAAAAAATGTTAAAAAGGAACAATGCTGCACAAGTTTGATGGTATTGGGAAATACCATGGATTGAGATCATCAAGTTCTTTTGGCTCCTGCAGAATCCATAAAGGTAGTAAATCAATCTGGTTGTTCTAAGAAGCTAGAAATTTTAAAACAGAAAAGAGAATGATTAGTTCGTATAACAAAAACCAAATACATGTCATGATCCACAACTGTTGTAAACAAAGTTAAATGGTACCAGATAAGTCAATGTTTGCAACAGATGTTTTATAGTCTATGAGTTCTATCTCCCTGCAAACAAATCGCATTGCAAATGATACAAGGCAAAGAAAATATACCTGAACATCAACATCGATTGGCATATCGATGGAGCAAAAAAGAGGAGTTCCATTCTTTTGAAGAAAGAGAACTAAATTATCATGAAATATGTCCATATCCTGAATGATGCAGTCCGACCCAGGGAACGTCACGATCTAGAAATAGGCATACAAGCGCCAACTTAGGAAAAGATTATGACCACTAATTTCAAATAAAATTGCCTAAATAAAAAAACTGCTTACAGTTTACAACAATGATTTATGCATGCTAAAGAGCATTGTATTGAACTTGTGTATTTCAAAGGCGGATGCGATCAGCATTTTTTGCCATTAAAGGTAGGTTAAAATTGAAAAAAAAAACTGCAACCAGGTTGATGCTCCATGCATGAATATGCCAAAAACTTGCCAAGTAGAAGAAACATGTAGCGCAGGGATTGCATCCAAATTTGACGAAAACAGGGTCAGTCGCGCACCAAACTCTGAGAGAACTCTTCGCCAAGCTTTTTAGGGATAACCAGATCACCCATGAGGTTATGCAACAACTACATCAGTTATTCAACGAGCACAGGGCATTGAAACAAAAAACTTCTAGGTGTTAGACTGTAACTTGAGATGCGAGTGGATACTTGAAAACCCACCTAACTTGCAGGTGGGCTTTCGCAATTTCCTTTAAAAAAATCAATGCTGCCGAATAAAATATCTTAATAATATTACTAAAGTAATAAGCATTGAGTACATATCTAGTTCATGCTCCACCTCTATGAACATATGTTCAACTTCCAATGTGGAACTAAATACACCTGCAAACCACAGAGAAAGAGAGATACCTGCCATCTATCCACAAGTGACTTTTCAGCCTTACACCTGGCCAGATAGTAACCTTCAGTTGTTGCTTCGGTATCATTTACAGGAGCATTTGTAAGGATGTAAAAGAACCCGTTGTGGTGCTCCAGAAAGTACTGAACTTGATCGACACGTTTCCGGATAGGCCATAAGCCTTCTCTTACATTATCAGATTCCATAACAAAAACCTGCAGAGATATAAGCAAAATATAAGAAAGGCCTATGCAAAAGGGCAGAAGATCAATGTTGCATAGTGCATTTGGAATCAGTAATAAAATGTTAAAAAAGAAACCTTCCTCAGATGATGACCTTGTGTTAGAATTGACAGTCATATACTTAAAATCTTTTGTACTTGTAATATCAACGCAACAGTTTACATCTTTCTCTGTGAAAACTAGAAACCCTGCTTCATCTGATCGCAATTTTTTACAGAAAACCCTGTTACATGTAAGCGTATCAAAAACAGAAAATGATCAAAACTGTTCAAGATCCGTAATAATAGAATATATAGCACCTTTGGTGGGAGGGAAATTACTGGTTCGGACGTAGAGTCTCATCACAGACAGTGTAAAATAAATTTTCACTGTCGCGAGCCCATGCTAAACTAACTATTCCCTTGTCTGGTGAACTAAAGATGACATGCTCAGACTGAAGATCTTTCACTTGAAGGGAAAATAGTTCACCCCCAGATGTATCAACTGTATACGCAAGAAACCTATGATTTGGAGATATTCGACAATTCCCAATGTGCACATAACCTGCATAATATCCAAAATTACAGATTAATAAATTTACATAGCAAAGCAAGAAACATCCTCATTTTGCAAAATCAGAGAACAGGAGCAAATAAGCATGATGCCAAGGATGGGTACATTTTTCATTATAAAAAAAGGAGCAAAAAAAAAGACAATGTTCAAATATTAAGTGCATGAGCAAAATGACCAGTGAATACAGAATTACACAGAAGTAAATCAGTAGATCAGGTCAAGATCTTGATCGTTGAGAATGTGGAGAAATCCAGACAACTTAAATTTAGCTCCTACCATTTTTTGCTGCAATCTCATTCCAGTCAAGCAACACGTGCTCCTTTTCTGAACCAGAAAGGTAATCAAGCAGAGCTTGTGCTAGACCACCAGAGGGCCTCAACTTCCTAGATAAAACAGGGTATTCCTTTCCCTCTGGAACATACTGGTAATACAACCTGTATCCGAAAATGAGTTATATTCAAAGGTCTACCTCTGCAAAAGTGCAACTGAATATTCAATTACGAATATACACAGATTATGCGCCACATGAATGAATATTTGCAAATAAGACCTCCAAATTTATCATCTTCTGCGTTGACATCCTCCTCCTCATCCGATGGCTGCCGCTCCATTGTCCGTCGCCGCCACCTGTAGAGGGGGCGGTAGAGGAGCCAAGCAGTCGCCGCCACCTGCTCCAGCACGCAAAGAAGAAGAGGAAGCCCGCGCCGAGCCGGAGCCACCTCCGCTGCCGCGATGCCTGCGCTCTCCAGTCGCGCCGTCCCCGTCGAGCGTCGACGTGGAGAGGAAGAAGCGGAGGGAGCCGGCCCCAGGAAGGAGCACCACCACCCGCGAACACTGGGGCGCCGCACCGGTGCCACGTGCGCGTAGCCATCAGCGAGGTGGGCTGCGATCGCCGTCAGGCGAGCGGCGCGGGCGCGGCGGCCATGGCTGCGGGCGGATCTTGGCGGACCGGTTCCTTTCGGGTGGCTGAGCGACGCGGCGGCGGTGGCGACTCCAGCCGTGTCCCTCCTCGTCGTGGCGGTGGAAAAAGAGCAGGCCCAGGCGTGGGCTATCGGCGGCGCACGACCGCAGGCCAGCGTGGCGGGCGGCGCGCGAGCGACGGTAGGCCAGCAAGATGCGATGGGCGGGCGCCGGGCAGCAGACCAGGGCGACGGGATGCTAGCAGCGTGACGGGTGGTGGGCTGCGGCCGAGGAGCAGCGGCTCGGTGAGCGCAGCGGGGCGAGGCAGCGGTGGCCTGGTGGATCAGCGGCTCGGGGAGCGTGGCCGCTCCCGCCTGGCTGGTCGGTCCCCTCCCTCTTCCTTTCTCTCCCTCTCTCTGCCGGCCGACGCAGCGCGGCCGGCGTCAACACGGCGTGGGCAGCGCGAGGGACGGCGGCCGGCCACCAGCGCGGGTCTCCGCGGCAAGCAGCTGGGGTTCGGACGGGGGCGCGTCCACCAGCGGCGCCGCGGGCGGCGAAGGGCGCGGCTCGTGGGGTGACATCGGATTTGGAGGTCTTATTTGCAAATATTCATACATGTGGTGCCACGTCAGCCTGCCACATCAGATTTAAAAAGGTCATCAAAGGGTTATGGACCTAAATGGCACAACTTAACAAGTTTTTGATCGCCGGATTTTGATTTTGCGAGTTCGTGGATCTAAGTGGTACATGCCAACAAGTTTAAGGGCTCATGGTGTATTTAACTCTATTTTTTTATCCTAGAATCTAGTTTATTTTTAGAATTTCATATAAAAATTATTTTACCTCGAAAAAATGGAACCAAGTTCGTTTTTTTCTAAGTTATACTCTATCTTTTGGTGCTTAGCTTGGAGTTATTATCCTATACTAGCAAATATGCCCGTGCGTTGCTACGGCTGAAATGGACTATGTGAGCGAATGCACGCGGAAGCCATTGATGTCGTGGAATCAGATCGACGATGTACATGCAAGCTACGTTAGATGACAACAGGCATGCGAGCGACCCAACGAAAAAAATCAAATTCCGGGAATTCCGGAAATTTTGGGTGAATTTTGGATACTGAAGCATTTTCTTTTTTAAAAAAATAATTAAATTTGCACTAAAAAACAAAATTTCGGAGGATTTTTTACATTCCGGTACCCAGCGAAAAAACCGAAATTTCGGGTTTTCCGCGAAATTCCGGCCAGAAATGTGAACCATGCTTGAGATGACGAAGAGGTACATGCGAGGAGACGAGGTACTACGTGTTGATTAGATAAAAAAATATCATAGGTTGATGAACAGACCACCGTTTTTCTCTAAACTTTGACATTTGGAGTTCAACTTAAAGACATAATTAACTTCACGGATCGTATTCATTTGCGTATCAATTTCATCTCGTGGCATTTATTGTTTATCCCCTAGATTTCTTGGGGGACAGAAAAAGAATTGGTTAAACAGAGAAAGAGAGTTGTCAAATACTCAAATGACAAATGAGAGTATACCGTAACATTAGCCATGCTCTAAAAATACTAATTGGAAGGGCCCCAGGGCTGAGGCGGTGTGGCGGCGGAAGGGGGCAGGCGGGCGCGCATCTCGGCGGCGAGGCGCGCGCGGAGGCCGCCGCCGCCGGCCGAGCCGACAAAGGCCTCGGCGTAGGTGTTCTCCGCGGCGAGGAGGGCCGCGAGGTCCGGGTCGGAGGTGTCGCGCATCCAGTGGTACGGGTCGCTCCACGACCTCCCGTGCGCCGACACGGTGAAGGGGACCTTCTTCGCCACCGGTGGCGGCGGGAGAGCGGTAGGGTTCGGGTGGCGCGGCTGCGAGGGGTCGAGGGAGCTGCGGCGGCAGGAGGTGGCGAAGAGGCGGAGGAGCGCGCCGGGGCGCGGGCGCCGGCGGAGCATCGCGCCGGTTTTGCTTGTTGTGCTTGTGCGGAAGGTGGGCTGGGCCTGATGGGGTTTTGATGAGGTTCAGGCTTTTTTGTGTGTGGCAAATTCAGAACTCAAAATTCAAAAACCATTCCTCTAAAAGAAGTAAAGGAACTAAGAGCAACTCCAACAATTCCCCAATAACAATCCTCTTTCTCTATATTTCTAGTTAAAAGAGATTGAGAGGAAAAAACATTGCTCCAACAAATCCCCTTTCTGTTCCCCTTTCTCTATAATTTTTTCTCCGTTGTGGTGCTCCAGAAAGTACTGAACTTGGTTGACACGTTTCCGGATAGGCCATAAGCCTTCTCTTACATTATCAGATTCCATAACAAAAACCTGCAGAGATATAAGCAAAATATAAGAAAGACCTATGCAAAAGGGCAGAAGATCAATGTTGCATAGTGCATTTGGAATCAGTAATAAAATGTTAAAAAAGAAACCTTCCTCAGATGATGACCTTGTGTTAGAATTGACAGTCATATACTTAAAATCTTTTGTACTTGTAATATCAACGCAACAGTTTACATCTTTCTCTGTGAAAACTAGAAACCCTGCTTCATCTGATCGCAATTTTTTACAGAAAACCCTGTTACATGTAAGCGTATCAAAAACAGAAAATGATCAAAACTGTTCAAGATCCGTAATAATAGAATATATAGCACCTTTGGTGGGAGGGAAATTACTGGTTCGGACGTAGAGTCTCATCACAGATAGTGTAAAATAATTTTTCACTGTCGCGAGCCCATGCTAAACTAACTATTCCCTTGTCTGGTGAACTAAAGATGACATGCTCAGACTGAAGATCTTTCACTTGAAGGGAAAATAGTTCACCCCCAGATGTATCAACTGTATATGCAAGAAACCTATGATTTGGAGAGATTCGACAATTCCCAATGTGCACATAACCTGCATAATATCCAAAATTACAGATTAATAAATTTACATAGCCAAGCAACAAACATCCTCATTTTGCAAAATCAGAGAACAGGAGCAAATAAGCATGGTGCCGACTGCCAAGGATGGGTACATTTTTCATTATAAAAAAAGGAGCAAAAAAAAAGACAATGTTCAAATATTAAGTGCATGAGCAAAATGACCAGTGAATACAGAATTACACAGAAGTAAATCAGTAGATCAGGTCAAGATCTTGATCGTTGAGAATGTGGAGAAATCCAGACAACTTAAATTTAGCTCCTACCATTTTTTGCTGCAATCTCATTCCAGTCAAGCAACACGTGCTCCTTTTCTGAACCAGAAAGGTAATCAAGCAGAGCTTGTGCTAGACCACCAGAGGGCCTCAACTTCCTAGATAAAACAGGGTATTCCTTTCCCTCTGGAACATACTGGTAATACAACCTGTATCCGAAAATGAGTTATATTCAAAGGTCTACCTCTGCAAAAGTGCAACTGAATATTTTAGTACAAATATACGCAGATTATCATATTTTATCATTAAATCTTGTACTATAACTATAAATATTGCAGCACCGAAAACAAACATAATATACCATCTTAGTACTCTGAATGTCAGAACTGACCAAACAATCTGAACACTTTTACAATCAGAATCGTCATACTC
>OAMR01000490.1:365776-380234 GCA_900205405.1 Echinochloa crus-galli
AATAGGGAGAAGGTCAGGGGGTTATTCACAAAACGGCCATCTCCTCCTCGCGAAACAGAGCAAAGGGGAGAGAGGGCGACGGCGGCGTTGACCGGCCGACTCGCCGGCGTTTCGAGCGGCGGCGGTAGAAATTGACCAGGGGAAAATGGAGAGGAGGGCATGGCGAGTCCACCTATGGCCTTACCACGGGCGGAGACGGAGTGAGGTGGCCGGCCCACGAGAGCAGGCGGTGGTGCTGCGGCGGCGGTGAAGGCGGTTGGAGAGGTGTGCGAGCGTGAGGTGGTTAAGGAGATGCTCGCGAGCCCTTTTATAGGCGCGGAGGAGGGCTGGAGAGGCGGGCCGACGAGAGGGGTAGGCGGTGGTCTTGGCGGCCGGCGGATGGAGCTCTTTAATGGCGGCCGGGATTCGCGCGGTAATTGGGTGGTACGGTGGTGCAGTGGCGGCGCTGTGCGGCGGTGTGCTTGGCGTGACGCGGCGATGGGACTGAGGCGGGGCCAGGCGGTGGCGTGGTCGGCGCGGCGTCAGTGGCGGCCAGTGCGGCAGTGGCCGTGGCCGGCGCAGTGATGCGGATCGCTGCTGGTCGGCGGCCGAGAGACGACGGCGCTCGCGTGGATGGCGCGGCGGTGCAGGGGTGGCGTGCACGATGGGCGGAGCGGCTCAGCGGCAGCGTGCTCGGGTGGACGGCGCGGTTCGGCGACGACGGTGGTGGGGTCACGGTGAACGGGCGGCACGGCGCCGGTGAGCAGAGAGGCACGCCCGCGCGTCCTGATCTCCGCCTCCCCTCTTCGCCAGGTCCGACGGCTGCGGTTTCGCTTGGAGCGTCGCTGGGCCGTGCTGCGTGCGGAAGGTCACGGTGCTGTGGGCCTGTAGCCAACCCGCTGCGGTCGCCGGCAAAGTAGTGCGGTATGGAGGCCATGGGGCTGGTGGCTGCTGTGGTGGGGGATCGGAACCCACCCGGGTCGGGGTCGGGGGTCCGTAGTTCGGTTGGACGTCGGCGTCGCGGGGGCTGTTCGAAATTCCGGGCCGCGCCGGGCGCCGACAACGCCTTGATTCCCGACGGCGGCGGGCCGGGGGGGAGGGGGGGAGTCCGCGTCCCGCGCGCCGGGTCAGGGTCAGTCGCCGCGCCTGCACCACCGCGACGTGTGTCGGGGTGCGATTCGCGTCGCCCGCGCGTCCTGATCTCCGCCTCCCCTCTTCGCCAGGTCCGACGGCTGCGGTTTCGCTTGGAGCGTCGCTGGGCCGTGCTGCGTGCGGAAGGTCACGGTGCTGTGGGCCTGTAGCCAACCCGCTGCGGTCGCCGGCAAAGTAGTGCGGTATGGAGGCCATGGGGCTGGTGGCTGCTGTGGTGGGGGATCGGAACCCACCCGGGTCGGGGTCGGGGGTCCGTAGTTCGGTTGGACGTCGGCGTCGCGGGGGCTGTTCGAAATTCCGGGCCGCGCCGGGCGCCGACAACGCCTTGATTCCCGACGGCGGCGGGCCGGGGGGGAGGGGGGGAGTCCGCGTCCCGCGCGCCGGGTCAGGGTCAGTCGCCGCGCCTGCACCACCGCGACGTGTGTCGGGGTGCGATTCGCGTCGCCCGCGCGTCCTGATCTCCGCCTCCCCTCTTCGCCAGGTCCGACGGCTGCGGTTTCGCTTGGAGCGTCGCTGGGCCGTGCTGCGTGCGGAAGGTCACGGTGCTGTGGGCCTGTAGCCAACCCGCTGCGGTCGCCGGCAAAGTAGTGAGTATCATCGTTCGTCAACAAAGGGTGGCAGATCATCATGACAGCAACCAATTAAGCACGCCGTTACTCAGTTGTCCGAGGCTTCGAGACTGCAAGTGTAGTGGATTTAGCCCAAAAAAAAGGTGTTCTTGATGTAGATGGGAAAGGTTTGTTTGAGGCTTGCGGCTATAATTCTACTAGATCGATAGATAGATCAAGATGTGTATATGACACACGACAATCAGCAATGTACTCGGACAAACGGGGTACTGCCTCCACTGCATAATTAATTTTTTCTTTTTAGGCTAGTCCAACTCTAATAGAAGGTTCATTTCTCATTTAATAAGTTGCCACATAATCATTTTTATGACATGGCAAAGCTTTAGTGAAGAGAGATGAAAAAAATTTTATTAGACGAAAATCGATGGACACCTTATTTCCAACTCACAATGTGCCATGTAACTAAATGCAAGGAGAGGATATAAGGGGGCATTTGGTTTTTGCCAGACTCCGCCCTAACAACGCGTGGGCCAGACAAATATTTGACGAAGAATTTGCCCGCCCTCATCTTGTCCTCGCGCGGGCGTGGAAATCAATTGGCGTGGGCGTGCGTTCGTTGGCACGCCAACAATTGGTTGCGGTTCAAACAGACCCCGCTCATTTAGTCAACTACCGATATTTTGGTTTGGTTGGGCAGACGTTGGTAACAAACCAAACGGACCCTAAACCAACAAAAAGCGAAACTACACAAAATGTCTCAACTATTAGTCAGTTCTTATGTTTCACTGTGCAATTTCTGTCTTTGTTTACCTTGTAAGCAAATTGAGTACTCGTGTAGGGATTAGACATAAACTTGTGTGGAGTCACATGTGGCAACTTTGTAAATTTCAATACCGGATCTACATGTCTAGTCTCTTAGATGTGCTAATTGAGATAGAGTTTGCGTACGTGTAATCATAAGGGTGAGTGTGTGCGAGTATGAGCGTCAATATAAGTATTGTTACAAAAACTCATGCCACTCAGGTCAAGTTCCGTCCTTACGGAAATGTATTTTCGGAATAATTTAATTTGGATAAAATAACATCAGAGATCATTAATTTTTAGGATGATTTACCTTTCCAACCTTTTATAGATTCACACTCTAGGTCTGATGATGCAGCCGAATTCTGGTCTCTGAGTGAACAACTTGGAAAGTTAAATGATAAAGTTCCTGATCCTTTGAAGAGCTTGTGGAGCTATGAGAGCTCGAGAAAGGTTTTAGGACCCTAAATACGTAGAACAAGCCACACCCCCGCCTTGCCAATAAAATCAAGTTTATTCAGATTTGATTTGTATAAGTATAGTTTGATTTCAAAACGTCCTTCAAAGCACTCTCACCACTGAAACGCTTTTTATTCAAATCTGCTCGAACAGAATCGCAAACACGGTAACAATCACATTTGGACCCCACAGATCATGGCAAGGGATATTGGGTGCCGATGCCGACCACACTGAAAAACATTCGTCCTTTGATTTCCTACTATCCCATATATTTTGAAAAAAACAACAACGAAAAAAAAACTGCGGATACGCCCGCGTACTACTTAACCATTTCATGGGCCCACTACCCAGTTAGTGGTAGTGTTGTAAGCGCATCCGGCCATTTGACGGGTCCACGACGGTGCGGGATAGAATCGGTCCACCACTCCCGTACCCCGGCCACCTGAGAGACCGTGCTCCCCTCGCCGCCGCCGCAGCCTCCGCCGGAGAAGATGGCCGAGAAGCCGTCGGGCCCCACCGCAAGGACGAGGACGCGAGGCGGCCTCGCGGCCTCGGCGCCCTCCTCCAGGTCTCCCTTCCCTCGATCTGCATTTCCACCGCCGTCTCGTTTTGAATCTTTTTGAACTCGCTTCAGCTGTTCGTTCCTCCTTCCCCCGATGCAGGCGGCTGTCTTCGATATCGTACACCGCGACTCCGAATCACACCAAGAAGGTGCGGTTTTGCTAGTCCCTTTCGAAATACCCGCGACTTTCCTCTGCGCTTTTCTAGCTTTTGGGATCAGGTGTTTGTTTTGTTGGTAGTTGTCAGTGGGGTTCTTGTGTTGAAAGTTTGAATCACAGGTTCCGTGTCAAAAAAAAAGAAAGTTTGAATCTTCTTTATTTTGGGTACTAGGTAGTGCTACAGATGATGTCGTGAGGGAGCAATGGGCACTGCATTGATGAACCGGAGTGGGGAATTATCCTTCAATAGTGCCCATTGCGGTTACCAGAAATGCAGGCATGCTACTGTGGTACCACTGGTTGTTGCTGATCTCTCTACCAACATCTCCATGTGCAGGTGCCTGACCCCCCCAAGCCTGTAAGGCCAACTAGAGCCACGCCTGCCAAGAAGCGGCCGCAAGTGGATCAAGCACAGAAGCGGAGAGAAGAGATCGCTGCTCTGCAGGAGCAGCTTAGTGGCCTGCAAAGGAAGTTGCTTGAGAAGGACGAAGCTCTGAGATCTGCTGAGAACTTGATTGGCCGAATTAGCACTGCGAATGAAGCTGTTGATGGGTTGAGGAGCCAGCTCTCCGAGAAGGACTCGCTGATCGAATCCACTGGTTCGGAACTGCATGGTACAAAGGTGAATTAGGAATTATTCAATTTGCTTTTACAGTGCGCTACATTTGTTCAATATACTGTTTCCTTCGGAGATCTTCCATTCAAGAAAGCACCACCCTAGCTACTGCATTATTGTCTTTGGAATTTCAAGAGATTGGTGTGCTTAATGCTTTAGTACCTTGTTGTACAGCTGCAACATTGTATTTTAGGGTATTCTAATTACTTTGATGGAGATAAAACTTAACAATTGTGATAGTATAAGCTATGCAGCGTAATTGAGGGCTAATTTATATAGTCATCCTGAAACGGTATAGATAGATGTACACCACCTTTCATAAACCCATGATGATCCTGCAGTAAGGAGTCCATCCTTGTATTATTAATTCATGTTGAACTATACTTGTTGCAGTGTTGCCTGACATTCAGGGTTGGCGTTTCATTGGTTCAGCCGTTTCGTATTCAAACAAGAAAAATGCCCCACTTACAATTCTACTTTAGAGAAAAACCTGTCCCATTATATCATTTCTGTGCTTAAACATCCTACAGTGTTTCCTGAAATTTTGTTGGTGATTGACAGATTTAAAATAAATGATGTTGTTATTCCTGATTGAACCGCTCTGTCTATTGTGATATATTTGATGCTTCTTACTCTACTTAGGCATGTTTTTGTCACACTATATATCACCTGACAACTAAAATTGCTCACTGGAATAACATCTTTCATATGAAAACTGTAGTAACTTGTTGTGCAACATTTATTTATTGTAGATCATGCTAGCAGAGAAGCAGGCAGCACTAGAGAAGTTAGAGTGGGAGGCAAAGGTGTCAAACACAAAGGTGGAAGAGCTCCAAGTTGATGTAGCTTCTATGGATGTCGAAGTTTCTGCTCTCATGAAGTTGTTCAGGAAAATAACAGAGAATGACCGTGCCCCTTCTCCCAGGGATAGAACTGACGATTTTTGTTTGGAATGCGAGCCAGTTCAACTTGATGTAAGTTATCTTTTCTTAGCTGAAGTTTCATTTGAGTCTTTAGCATAATACCATCTTTCTTTGTTGTACTACTGTATTCTAGATTGGTTAAAGCGTGCATATATTTTGTGTTCTCTTTCTGAATTTTACATGATTCTCCTATCGCTATGTTGCAGGACATGGTTGGTGACATTGACGTTGAGAAGATGGAGCAGGAAATGTCGGCCTATGTCTCGGCTCTAGCTGCTGCAAAAGAGAACCCTACCGATGAGTTCCTGGACGCAGTAACCGAGGCAAGATTAAGACTTCAGGCCTTTGTACTCTGACTAGACTGAAGCACCGCGTAACCAAAGGAGCCACTTGATACCCTCGCTGATCACTGTGTTTTGCCGGTGGTGTTCGTCCCTGCTGACAGTGCCCGCTCAGGGCCTTGCATTGCAGAGGATTAGTGTCTGTGTTCTAACACTCTGGATCTGAGTGGACGCTGCCTCTGAACTTGCTGTAACCTGTACTGCTATGAACCGTGTTGTACGTGACTGAACCTCCTAATAGATGGTCGTGTACCTTTTCAGTAGGGAACTTATTTACAAGATGGTTAGATGACTTGCCGTGATGACCGGAAAGTTCTTGTTTTCTGTCGCCCGTACTGCAGCCATATTTGCAATCTGGCCATTTGTCACTCTAAACAGGGGGACTAAAACGATAAGTCGATGCCGATTCTGGGCAGGTACTGAATTTCATCAACGCTTTAATATAAACACGACTGGATGCACAGGCTAAAAACCTGATGAGGTCATTCCTTCAGCCCCAAAGACCTTTTGGATATCAGCACAGCCTTTCAAACACAACTTTGAATGGTAGTTGACATGTTCGTCTGGCTTACCAGCCAGCTGAACACCTTAGTATGACTCCAGGGCACAAGAACAAGGAAGGGCAAGGGGGCAACGACGTACCGGCCTTGGGCCTGTCATGCCTTCGCATTCTATGTAGCGTCGTCGCCCCGAGGCCGGTACGCCGTGCGTTCAGTGCTTAACCGCGACGTTGGCGGCCTCCACAGTGGCCTCGAGAAGCTTTGTTCTTTTCCTGTCTGCTACTACCAGTACATTGATCCATGGTGGTGTCATGGACTCGTGGTGCGACCGTATGACCATATGTTTTTCTGAATACTACCGTGCGGCCATATTGCAATTTGGAAATGGGGTAATGGACGTGCGGAGGCTAGCGATGGCAGGCAAATCCCAGGCCAGGGTAATTAAGGCATTCCAGCATGCCGGGACGGCCTCCCCTGCAGTACTGTCCTCCCACTGACGTGTGGGGTCGGGCCCCTCGTGTTGCTCGGCTTCTGCGAGCGCGCCTGACCCGACCAACGTCCGTACGCGTGCCACGGTGACAGGTGGTGGCACCTGCAGTCTGCACGGCTGCACACAAGAAGGCGCCGCCGAGACGGAGTCGTCGTCGTCGTCGTCGTCCGAGTCGACGTCGCCGTCGAAGGCACCCGCCGCCGGGGCACATCATCACGAGGCGGCACCCGCCGGTGCACCTGATGACGATACCGCACCCGCCGGGGCACCCGATGACACGTCGCCCGCGGAATCACCTGATGATGCCATGGAGATGGAGACCCTGTGGCTGTCCCCCGCCGAGGCCCCGGCGCCCTACGGCGCGAACGCCGCCGCCTCCCCGGATGAAGAGGCGCCGACCATGGCACCGGGCCCCGCCGCCGCTTCCCCGGAGGAGGAAGAAGCAGCGCCAGCCTTTTCTCCATTCGCGATCGGGGAGTCGCCGGAGGAAGCCCCGGCGGGCACCCCGGAAGAATACGACGAGAGCGCCCCTATCGCCGCTCCCCCGCTGGACGACGACGGCGCGCCCGCCATGGCGCCGGCGGCCTTTGCTCCCTTCGGGATCGGCGAGTCGCCGGAGGGGGAGCCCCCGGCCGGCGCCCCGGAGGCCGAGGCCACGGGCCCGTCCTCCGAGATGGCAGCCGCCCCGTCCTCGGATGACTACGACGTGTTGGACGAGGAGGTGCTCGCGCCTGACGGGGCCGCCGGCGGTGAGGCCGGCACGGAGGAAGCCGAGGAAAGCCCGGCCACGGCGGCCGCCTCCAAGGCCCCCGCGGAGGCTCCTGGTCCCTCGGGCGACGAAGCCGACAGCGGCGCCGGTGCGAGCACGGTTCCCGCCCGTCGCAGCCTTGTGGCTGCCTTCATCTTCGCCGCCGTGTGCGCCATGGCTGCTTCCTGAGGTGCCTTGGCGATGGACGGGGGCGGCGCCCGGCGGTACGGTAGAGCTCGGAGGACGAAGGGCGGGCATGCAAACGTGCATCGGGCACGCGTGCGTGGCGACTGGCGAGCGAGGAGGATGAGGAAATGAATCGCGATCGATGGCTGGTATTCTTTGAGTAGTTCCTCCCGATCGGACCATGTCGTTTGCTTTGCAATCGCAAGCATCATGCGTATGATGGTTTGCTCCAAAAGGGTGCGTGTAAACATTCTGATCATTTTGTCCCTCAGCATGGATGAACAGATTCGCATGTGTTCCAGTTGAACAATGATGTCCTCGTGTTACTATGCAAGCATTTTTTTTAAGTTCAGAAAAGGACGTAGCCAGCTTTATATATAAAGCATTCGAAAGATACTGGTATTATCAGTTTATAATAAAGCACACACCGTTTGAAGAACAACATCCAACAAACCCGTAACGGGACCCTCTAGGACGCGCGCCAGAGATAGGCCGAAACTACTCGCGAAGAACGAATTAAAGAGCCATGAGCCTATTAGAAATTGAGCTCACGACTCCACCACCAACGGCTACAAGAAGGACTTCAAACAACGCCTTCAGAAAGGCAAAGACACGACGACGCCTTGTCGTTTGATTTTCACCACGGAGAGCTTTCATGAACCACCGTCGGACGAGATCCTGCAGACAACGCCCTCAAGAGGGAAGAGCAAACACCGTTGTCCGACCCGACCCCGGATTGAAGTGAGCTTAAGCTTGAGGACCTCCGCCCAATGAGCCGGGGGTACCTGAACCAATCCCACTCGCTTCCATCTACCGCCCACCATCGTAGCCGCCTACCGCCCACCATCGTAGCCGCCGCACGCCCCTAGGTTCCATAAACACCCGACACCTCGGGAAGGTTTAGGGCCCTCGACGGTTCCAAATCTCATGTCATCCCCTTAATAAGACGGCACCGTGCTTCACAGAGTGAGAGAGAAACCATGAACCCAATGACAAGGACTTGATGGCGCTGCGTAAACGGCTTTGTCAGCAACACGAAAACAGATGCGGCACCACCGACCATGAAGAAGCCGCATGAAGAAGCCAAGACGGGGGGCGGCAACTGCCCAGACGCCGCCACTGACGAAAAAACGCCAACGCCAGCTCTTCGTTTCGGTCTGACGAGTTGTTGTTTTTCAATCTTGAGAGGTCAAAGTTGCCAAGATTAGGAAGGGGAAAATCGTTAGTGCAATGTCATACTTAAATTAAATTTTCATATATGGTTTTTTACTTGAGGGACTAAAATCAGACTAGAGGATACATGAGGGTTTGGAGGTGTTAAACTTTAGCAAAGCACTTTTACAGTCAGATAATGTTTTTGCATAATCTTTTCTTAATGTTTCTCTAGGTTGTTTATCGCCATATAACTGATGATCTGTTTGGTGATTTCTCCATGCAATGATATACACAAGCTCTGCAAACGAGCATGCATGACATGATTTTTAACTTATGAGTCATTTGGCTTTATGAAAGATATACAATTAGGGTTACACATGGCTGAATAATTTTCATGCATTTGTTCATGCTTATCCCTTCTGCTTCGTTCGACTAATAAGTATGATTACTTTTGTGACCTCCTACTTGAAAGAGTTGTGTATCCATATTAATTGTATTTTTTTTATTACATATAGGTATGGATTCCAGTAAGTATTTCAAAGATTATGTCCATCAACTTCACTTCGTGAATCGCTTTCGGGCAGCGGACATAGGAGATCAAAGGCCTACAGTTAGTACATTAGATTGGAATCCCAATCCTGTTCCTCATGGCTTTGAAGCAATGATTGCATTTGCTACAAAGACAGAACTGAGAGTGGCCGGATATTCTAATGAAAGATGGCAAATGCTGGTAAGTCCAAGCACAATCATTTACACGTTTAGTTGCAGCTGTAATCAATCTGTTTGTGCATCAGATATTTTTGAGTAAACTGATTTTCTGAGCATCTAAGTGTCTGCGCTCCTCCATTGTCCCACACTTTTTCAACTGAATTTCTGTAATCATATGAGGTAAATGATTAGTCACCTTGCATCACAAAAGGCAAATTTGCTTTAGTGGAGGCCCCTCATTATCCCTCCAGAAAGGTTAGAGATAAATCTTGCTTTGTGGAACTATACACTACCATCCAGTTCACCTATTCCTGATAATTGCTCCAAGGGTCTATTTTTAGACGTTGAAGCTTTGCGGTACTATTATGTAGAATGTTAATTTTGGGCTTCATACCCCAATATACGATACACATCGAATGCACGCATCTAATACACATATTGATGTTCTTGCATGTATCTGTGTTTCATTGGAATTCCATATCAATTCAAGTTTTCATGTACTGTTCTTACTTTCTTATTTGTACAGCATCAGCGGGGGCCTTCAAACAACAGAGAAATTCATGCTATCAAATGGCACCCTTCCAATGGGCATTTGGCAGTCAGTAGTGGCGCACTAAATGGCAGAAAGGGAATGATTGCTATCCTAGAGCATCAAACAGACGGTTTTGTAAAGATTAGAAAGCTGGAGGTGAGACAAATTTAGAATAGCAGATAACTGTGAGACATAGATGTTATTTGAGCTATTCGGATTTAATTATGCTCTTACGTGCTATTATGTGCATACGTGGATGGTCATGTCACTTCCCTGGCATGGAAAAAAAAGATCTTAGTGGGAACCGTTCTCTCCACCATACCCAAGATGGTGATATTCAGAGCTCTCTCAGGAACAAGATACAGCTTTAAGGAGATCCAGTGCCCATATGAAAAATTCTTCACCACAGAGATCCACCCAAACGGCAATACCATCCTGACTGCCACAGCTGCATCCAAACAGATTTCATTTTGGGTGGAAGACAAAATTTCATTTGAGTGGAAAGTGGCAGTTGAAATGTAAGTATAGAACATATATCAAGTACTGCTTTTAAGTATCATGAGTTTCATATGTTGATGATTAGGGTGTATTTTTACTTGTGGTAAGTGAGAGACTTAGGCTTGGTGTTGCTGAGAGGAGATAGGCTGGCATGCAATGGTTTGACATGAGTCTGAAAGCTAAGCCGGTAGGAGATGCAGCTATATTATGTTAAGTAGATCTGCTCTGTCGGTGTTAATTAGACAATTGGCATTAGTTATGGTAATTTTGTATGCCTTAACTTGGATTGGTGTATAACCTGATTGCTACCGTGACAAACGAACATATGAACGAAAAACTTATTAAGTTAGAACCTGTTTTGTTTTCCCCTTTCGACATTCTTTTACCGCAACTCCTGGGTCTTGACAGAGGGGCAGGCAGCTTGCTGCTGCCCCTGGGATGTTGCATGCCCCCAAGGTATGGTTAGCGTCTGTAGCTTAGGCTCCTTGCCTTTTGTGATTTGATTGCCATAAATTTTTAGGTGGCATTTGCTATAAATAGCCTTTGACAAAATTGTTCTTTTCTTACAGATCCTGTTTATATGGTATTAATAACATGTGTTTCAATCAAGATGGGGACAAAATTGCTATATTGTAAGTCAATTCGATTGTTTATTATAATATTTTTTCTCAAATGCACCACAGGATATGTTTTGATAGTTAAATATTTAATTGTGAACAGGGCAGGCAAACATTTGAGGCTTTTTTACTATGATAATGATTCATCTGATGGTGGACCATTTCAGCCAAGGTATAAGTTCTGAATTATAATAATATCTTTTGTGATATACTGGTATATAAAATTTAACACGGCAGCTTTACAGGTTGGAAAAGATGGATTTGGAGGATGATGATGGTAAAGATCGATTTAGTACCTGCTCATTAAAAAGACACTGTGACTCATCCATTTCTGTCAATTGGTCAAGGTAGATCATTGCTCATGGAATCCTTTGGTAAGAATGTCCTCTTATTATCTGGTTATATTACATTTCTTCCCTAGAAACATGCCTGAACACCCACTCCCCAAACACACCAGGAACCTACCATGTTGGCGTCTGCTGGTGTGGATGGTTTTGTCATCCTCTGGAAGTTGCTTGATCCTAGTGTTGCTTTAACATATATTAGAAGCTATGCTTTGGAGGCTAGGTATTTTCTGCCTCAGCGACCGCGTTACCTGTCTATGAATGAGGATGCTATCAGGGATGTTGCATCAGTCAGCTCGGTCGACACGACCATGAGTTCAACATTCAATTCTGATTCAGATCTAGATTCAGATTCTTCAAATGATGGTCAAGGTGGTGTAAAGGGCAACCCTGTTGAGGCTGCATTGCAAGAGATTTCACTTCGACAGAAGAAAGTTGCAAAGAGCCTGAAGGTCCTGGTAGAGACAATGAAAAAAGTAAAAGAAAGGGCGGGGGGACCCAAAGATCTGATAAATCAGATTCTCAAGTCAGTAGATCAGATCTAGAGTGATCAAGCGGATATCAGAGACCTTATGAACAGCCACAAAGATAATATAGAAAAGGCCATCAGTGACATTCAGGACCAGGTGTCGGACGTGGAGCAAACATTCAAAGAGGAGCTCCAAGATCTTAAGGGTAAGATGGCGGTGGAAAATACCAATATGTCATCTGACGTTTTGGCGGCAATTCGACAAGTCAAGCAGTCCAATGATGCTCTCGAAGGAAAGATCTTATCGAGGCAGACTCAATTTGAAGACTCATTATTGGAAAGACATAGGAAGATGGAAGAGTCAGCCCTGTTGCGGTTGGGCCAGTTTGAAGAAATGGTGTTGACAAAGATGAAATCACAGGAGGACACAATCGTGCAGAAGCAAGATGCTTCAGAAAGATCAGTCATGACGAGGTTGACCCAACTTGATAAAACAACGGTATCAGTTACAAGTTCACTTGAGTCTAGCTTCCAACTGAAGCACAGCCAACTCTTGGAAACTACGGAGCCGAGATACAAGCTGATGGAAGAGAAGTTGGATCAACTTAATGGACTGTGTGAGAAAATGTTCAAGCTTTTATCGAAGTAGATGGAAGTGTGTAGTTAGACTGGTAGACGGCGTATATGTTCCGGCTACATATTCATGTAATATGGGCATTCAAGTAGAGACCCATTATTGAGATTCTGATTAAATTTCTGTTGAGCTTCGACACGACTTATGAAACTCCATCCGATCCTGTAAGTGAACCTATCGGCGAGAAGCTCGAAAGCTCTCATGACATGGCATGTTCCTTAGTTCCGTTGTTGCGGCTGAGGCAGGTTGCCGTTTGTTGCTGTCAGCTGACAACACAACAAATAAGATCCGATAGCCAATAGAAATATTAGGATAACAACCTAGTAAAAGTCCAAAAATTATAAATCCCAATCAATATAATACCTTATCACTCTTGGATCCTGGTTGCTTTTCGTGCACGATAGATCAAACTTCTTGATTAGCTGAACTCCTTCTGCTCCTCCTTGTCTGCTTGCTGATTGCAGACTTGCATTGGGCTGAAAATTAAAGATGTCACATTAGGCTATTTACATCCTTGTATGCACTGTGCAATATGGGATATGGGACTGTGGGAGACGGTGATCACCTGCCTGTTGTGGTTGTGGCGTACCGGCGTCGTCCGTCGTCGCAGTTGCTGTCGATGTCCGCGACGACCGGGGATGTAGCAAACAACAGAACGCGGCCGGAGCGTCGAGCCGCAGAGGGCCCCCTGGCCTACCCTTCGCCGCAATCGGCAATCAGAAATTCAGAATCAGCGGACTTCGCGTCGGCGCGAGCGGCGGCCGGTGAACTAAGAGACGGACGTAACGTAATTAAAAACGGAGTAGATCGGAAGTTGAAACGAGTGACGTGATCACGGAACAGACCTGGCCTTTCAGAGTTACTCCCTCCGTATCATATTTAGAAGTTGTTTTGGACAACGCCACGGTCTCCAAAATGCAACTTTGACCTATTATATTTACAAAAATATTTATTGAAAAATAATATATGAATACTTTTATAAAAATATTTTTTAAGACAAATCTACTCATATAGTTTTCACATTCTCAAACTCAACGATTTAAAAGTTATTCATGATTTATATTCCCAATGTTTGACTAAAACCTTGTTCAAAACGACTTTTAAATATGATATGGAGGGAGTACACGCGATGTATGTGTATGTTACCTATACCTATATGTAATGTATACATACCGGGGTGGGGCCCCTTGAGATCAGGGGCCCGGGACAGCCGCCCCTCTCGCCACCCCTACGACCGGGCATGTCCAGTGTCCAGAAGTGGACGGCTGCATCGAGGCTGCGCTCGTCGCCGCCATCTACGCGCTTGAGGCCGCGCTGTGTTTGTGGGATACGGAGGAGGTTGACGCCTCAGTGCCGTGGGTGTGGCTCTGGCGACGTCACGTGAGATGTATGTTTTGATGCAAGTTGTTCGCGTAGGTTGTGTTATTTGCATTTGTGATTTGTCACTTGATGCTCAGTTGAAATGATCGCACATCGCTTGCGTATCTTTCGATGCTTTGTTGTAGGCTCTATAAGAGACGGGGAAGCTAGCAGAGAGGAACCAAACTGATCACAGAATAGCTACTTGTGTTTTGCCTACTGCATGCGCGGATTGAGACATACAAAAGGAAATGAGTCAGGTTGAGGTTTTAACCGGTGGGCCAAGTTTAATTCTTTTGTAGGAAAATAAAATGTTAAAGGTTGAGGTTTTAACCGGTGGGCCAAGTTTAATTCTTTTGTAGGAAAATAAAATGTTAAGATTAAAAATCTACGGAGCATTCTAAGGCTGGTAGCAGTGGGCTTCCTGAACCGTTCGTGAAGGAACGGTTTAGGGGAAAATCCCCCGCAGCGGGCTCCTGGACCGCTTCCTCTACGGGAGCGGAGGGATGCCGATCCGCCAAGCGTGGGGGAGGTGGAGGAGCTCCTCCACCATGCCACCGTGGCGGCGGGCCTACAAGCCCAACCGCCCGCAGCTCCCCTCCCGCTCGACCCGCATCGCCGCCCGCCGCTGCTGCCCGGCGTTGCCGCTCGCCGCCGCC
>OAMR01000490.1:380698-434831 GCA_900205405.1 Echinochloa crus-galli
CGAGCTCGTCGGCGAGGTGGGCGGGAGGAGGGGCGCCGGCGGGAGTGGGCGAGGCGGCGGCGCGGGAGGGATGCGGTGAGGAGGAGGGAGCGCGGGGAGGGGAGGGGAAGAAATGGAGGGGGCGGCGGGCGGCATGGGGAGAAGAAAAGGGGGCGGTGGAAAAAAATGGGAAATAAAAGAAAGAGTAAAATATGTGGTAGTTGGGATAGAGGAGGGAGTATAGAGGAAACATGAGTGCGGAAGAAATTGTTATAGAGGAAAGAATCTTGATGAGTAGGATAGAATATTCTGTTTGGAGGAAGTAAATAGAGGAACACGAGTGCGGACAGCCTAATGTGATTAGGTACTATAAACCACCAAGTAACCACGGTACCAGTGCCTGCACATGACACTATTGTTCATCTATCTACACTATAATCTACACTATAAAAATCCTAAACAATTGAAACACTTTTTACCTAGAAAAATCTCTACCCATTTCTCACGCGGGGCCCAACTGACAGGAGATTTTCGGTTTTATAGACGACGGGACGATGAAAACACGACGTTAGGGAGTGAGTCTGCCAAAACCAAAATGTTTTAGGGCCTGCTTGGTTGGGATCCAAAACTTGCCAAGCCAAAATGAGGGCAAGTTCAAAAACTTTGGCATTTGTTTGGTTCAAGGCCAAATTTTTTTGGCTGTCACACTTTAGTATCAAATCAAATAACAACCTTAAATTCTTATCCAGATTTTAGCAAAATTTTTTGCCATGCCCACATTTTGGCATGCCCAATATTTGGCATGGCAAATTTTGAACTCAAACGAATCGGACCCTAAATCAAATGGATACCTAAATTTGGTCTGTCCTAGTTTTGGCTGGCCATGGTTTTGGTTTGGCACAAATTGACATCCAACCAAGCAGGCTCGTCACCGCGGCTAGAGCTTACCCGCCCGCCGGTGCCCACTCATTCTCCCTGTCAATCACGCCTCCCATCCCTTCCTTCTCCGCCGTGCCCCTGCCCTCCCCTCCCCTTCCGCTATCACCGCCCGAGACTCTCGCCGGGCGCCACGCCCTCCTGGATCGATCTTCCGATTGCCACCTCGCCTCCTCCTCTCCCTTCCTTCCCCCTCTCCTCTCCTACGCAGCCGTCGCTGGGAGCCTCGCAGCTGCCGCCAACGCGGAGGCCATGGTTCTTACGACGTTAAGGCGTCTGTAGGATCTAGGATTACCGACTAGAGGGGGGGTGAATAGGCGGTTTCAAACTTCAATCACAACACTAGAGAAATTTAATTAGAACCACAAGGTGAATTAAATCTCTAGCTATTCTAAGCCTATGTTGAGGGGTTTGCAACCTAGGATGACAAGCAACAATTCAAGTTCTAGGTATATAACTTTGCACAAAGGTAATCATAAATTTATCCCGTGGTATCGATGGATTCAATGTTCAACCGCTTCTCTATCAAGACTCTCTTGATCTTTAAGCCGGTTAGAACCAAAGAACCGCTCAAAATCTTGATTTCACTAGAGTTGCTCTTCACCACTCCGGTGAGGTGAGCACAAGACCTCTTACACCAAATTTCCAAGGCCTCTTCACAATCTTCTTGAAGCGCTCAAGGAACCACGAGCTCCAAGCCGTCTAGGAGGCGGTAACCTCCAAGAGTAACAAATCAACCACAGGCTCAATGAAATCCTAGTGCCACAATGATCAAATCCTTGATGCAATGCACTAGAAACTCTCAATCTCACAAAGAAATGCAACCTCAAAGCAAGTGAGTGAGAGAGAGGAGAATAAGGGCTCTAGAATGTGTTATCAGCTTTTCAAAGTGCCAAGAGGCCCCCCATGCCCGTGAGGGTGAGTATATATAGCCCTCTCCCCAAAACTAGCCGTTGGGGAAAAACCAGTTCAAAAAACGTGCACCGCGGACCGTCCGCACGACAGTCTCGGACCGTCCGCGTTCAAATTATAACGGCTATAACGCGCAGTCAAACGTGTCTCAGAGGTGACCGTTGAGGCCCGGTGGACCGTCTGCCATAGAGCCGCGGACCGTCCGCCAGCACCACGGACCGTCCGCCAGGCAAGGCCGAACGGTCTTCCCTTCTGGAACGACTTGGACAGTCCGCCAAGCCCCCGCGGACAGTCCGCCAGCCACGACTTGGCTGGTTTCACAGCAGATTTGCAATGTGCCCATACCCAAGTTAGTCACCACAAATTCTAAATGCACTACATGCAATTCAAATACCATTGTGGCACTAATATTTCATTGAACCAACGAAGTTGATCCCTCTTGATAGTACGGCTATCTAGCTTATCAACCCGGTCATTTTTCATCCTAATCACCTCATGACCGGTCAAATTTAAAAGCCTTATCATATACCTTTGCCTTGAGCTTCCCATGATCCATATCACACATGCTATCCATACACATCACCTCTTGAAGCTCACTCTCTCAGCACTGACTCCTTCTCCCAAGTTGCTTCCCTCTCGGTGTGGTTACTCCACTATAGTACGGCTATCTAGCCTATCAACCCGGTCATATTTCATCCTCTAATCACCTCATGACCGGTCAAATTTAAAAGCCTTATCATATACCTTTGCCTTGAGCTTCCCATGGTCCATAGCACACATGCTATCCACACATCAATATTTGAAGCTCGTTGCAACTCTTGGGACTAACCTATTCTCATATTCTCAAATGAAATTGTTAGTCCACAACTGTTGTCATTAATTATCAAAACTTAATTAGGGGCCTAGATGCCTTCAGCGTCGCGTGGCGACCCACCCCCCTCACAACGCCTAGGTGCTTAAGGCGCGCGGCGAGGCGACGCCATAGACATATCCTAATAAATATACAATTACAGTAAAATTTAGACGCACATACATACCTTTCTTAAGCTGTTGTACAATCCATTCTCCCCTTTCCAGTTGTTGTTGCCATCCTTCCTCTTCTTCCAAGAAACAAGCTACACAATGTTGAACCATACATCAGCATTCAGCAAGACTGACCAACAATTAAGTGAAAATGCTGGAAATTAGTGACACAAATGCATGAACATGAGTACATGACAATATGATTAATGACAACTAACATCATTAGTTCAATACATCATTCCACAAGCATAGAGTCTAGTGGCATGATTTAGGACAAGTCCTAGTCCACAGTACAATATTACAAATAAGATAATTAGTGCACAACAGCACAAGACAAAAGTAGGATGGAGGCAGCCAGCCATGCATATCTCCCAACTCCTATCTCCGAGCTCTCTTCAATATCCATCATCAAACTCATTGGTGCTGTCAGCAGCATCTCTATTTTCTTCGGCATCATTGGTGGGAGAATTCTCATCATCGGTGACATCTACATCATCATATGGATCACGAAGGTCTTCATCTTCTTCATTTTCTGAACCCACGTGTTCCTCTTGGTCATCCAAATCATCTTCTTCCATAATTCTAGCACGCTTTCTGTGAGCTGTCCTAGGAAGATTACGACCACGAAGCGCTTGTGATGCACCAACAGCTTCATCTACAAGGTTCCATGTGACACCATCAGGTAACTCACAACCACGGTGACCTTGAGGGGGTTCATGTAACGAATCAGCCCATTCATTGTCCCAATTATAATTTGAAGTCACCAAATGATCAATATTTTTCTTCTTTTGGCGCAGCATTTGAAACCTAGTTCTCATCTTGCGATTGTATGAAATGAAGACAATGGCATTCAATCGCTTATGTAGCAACCGATTCCTTCTCTTTGTGTGGATCTAGAAAAGAACAGATAGGGGGAACAACAAACAAAATCGATTAGTAATTATTTGTCTTGCTGGAAATCAACAAACAAAATCGTAGTACACCAACTCACTTGTTCAAAGGTACTCCAGTTTCGCTCACAGCCGGACGAGGAAGCACACAAACTAACAATTCGCCTAGCAAACCTCTGTAAGTCAATTGCGAGGCCACCATAAGAGCACCACCAATCAAATAGAATGAAATACAAGTAGAGAACAAATTAAGCATGAGTTATGAAAATCAACTAATGTAGTATGTAGCTGTAATAAGTTGCTGAAATTAACATCCATGTTGACAGGACTTACGGGGGCTTTTTGATCCAATGTTTTCGATAGCCAATTCCTCTGAAAATGCATCTCCTCTTTGACACTCATAGTCCATGGCTTGATCATTGATCTTGTTACGAATTTCCCTTTCCGGTACCATTTTTCGAAGCACTTTATTGAAGCAGGCCCTTAGCTGCCCAACAGTTTCATCTGCATCAGCTTTTATCTCTATCTCTACTCCTAATAATCCTGTCTGGGGAACGGCGACCATGCGACCTGTGTGTCTGCCATCTAATCTCCACCTGCGATCCTTGATTTCATCATTCTGATTTTAACGGTGAGATGCCACCCTTAAAGCCCTGCCTGACCCCGCCAAACCCCCGACGCCGGCCCTGCGCCCCCCACACGCCGACGCCCGCCCTGCGCCTCCGTCCCCCGCCACCGCCCACGCCCTGCGCCCTCCACCCCCGACGCCGCTGCCCGCCGCCCACGGCCGCAACGTCCGAGCCCCGTCCCGCACGCCGCCTCCCCTCCTCCCCGCCGAGCAGAGGAAGAGCAGGAGCCGGGAGGTCCAGCTATCGGGAGACGGCGGCGACCGCGAGTGGGGGCGCGAGGAGCAGTGTGTGCGCTCGCAGTCCGTCGCGCAGCCACAGCCGCAGCCGACAGAACAGTCCAGCAGGCTCCAGCAGAAGGTGCAACACCTCGATTTTTCTCGATCTGATCCATTCATTAGGGTTCGTTGTCGGGAGGTCTCTATCCGACGGGTTCGCATATGTTGTCCTTCTTGTCCGCATGTGTATCTCGAGGCCTGAATTTCCTTCTCTTGGTTGATCTTCTTTTTCAGTGCTTGGGTTTCTGCTTTGTTTTATACTGTGATTGCTGCAACCCCGTATTCTTTTTTCTGCACTTGGTTGCCTGAACTCTGTATTAGAACAGTACATTGTTGATGTTACAGGCGTTGAGGAAATAAAGGAGCAAAGATCGATTACATCAGAAATTTCTGAGAGAGGATCAGGAGAACGGTTGGCCGGGCTGCATATACACCCGAAGACATACATATTCAGATCCGAAGCGTTCAGTACGCCTTTAGAAACATAAGAAAATAACTGCCTTTCATTTGTCTTGGCCTAAATTTCCTTCTCTTCCAAGTTCTTGTCTTGGAAGGATTCACTTGATATTCTACCAATGATAATCCTTAGGTAATGAAACTTCATTTTTTTTCCTGCCAATTCGCCGGACCGTCGCAGCATTGCTCTCTGAAGCCTTGTGGGCTGTAGCTTCATTGAAGCAGATGGCTATCATTCTCAGGCAAACAAAGGTACATCCCAATCTCCATGCATGATCCTTTTAGAAACTGTATCTTCCAGCAATTTCTTTGTCGTATCATATCATATATGACCTCCACATTTGCAAACAAGCTTGTTCAACATTACCCAGTTCATTCAGAAACAAACATCTTTAACAATGAAATAGGCATTGCCATGACAGTTCTTGATAAACAATAGAAGGAAAATCCTTAATCTAGCTAACAACAATGCTGATTGCTACTATTCTAACCGGTAATGTAACCGTACACAGACCAAGCATAAAAGCATAGGGCTCCCAATCAGAGTGACCATCAAAACATAACATCATGGTCACGGGAACTGTTGCTGGTTGGAATTGTCCTCATGGACAAACACAGAATCGCTGCTCTGCCGCGGGATCACAGGTTGGCCCATTGCGACGCCTTGGTTCCGCGGAGTTTTCTTATGTGCAGTATTTATTTGCTAACCTTTGTTTATTGCTATTTTCGTCTTTTGCAGAGAAAGATTGTGATCTATCCAAGAGATTTATTTATAAATGGAGCATGAACTTCTCACAATGTTTTACTTGTGATATAGCTCCAAATTGGCAAATGCAGGTAATCACCTGACATACCTTAAATTATTTTTAGTTTAGCAATTTATAGCTAGCATACCAGCCACAAATTGTAAGGTCTATCAATTTTTGATAGGTGAAGTGCATAATATGATGTGCGACTTTCTAACCCAGGCTGTATCCACAATTTAGAATGTGATAGTTAAGGTAAGATGTTCCTTTTCTTCCAACAGAAGATTCTATTTCTTAACCATTCATGCCAAGTTCATTGACTTTTGTTAGTTTTTTTTGCCTATGTCAACATGTATATTTTGCAGGAGCATACTACAACCAATGCCATTGCTTGTTCGAAATGTGTAAGATGTATAGAGAATCATTTTGGGAGGTCAAATGTCTGTGAAATGGTTTAAAAAGGATCAGGTTCTAGATGACCTATGTGCGATATAGATCCTTTTATTTAGCATTGCTAGCTAAATGATGTGAGAAGGATTTTTCTTTTTGCTACAAGTGAAGTTGTTGTAATGTTTTGCTCCTCTCGTCAAGGACCTTGCTTGGGGGTGTTCTTGGCCATCACCACCATTCGACCTACGCGTAATGGTAATCACCAATGGTGCTTGCATCAGAAAGGTGGCCTGAGGTGCCCACTGCTCAACAGCCTCCAGATGATTCTTACAAGGTTTTCTTACTTCTGGCATTGATAAATTCGGTTCATTGCATCTGCCACTTCACCCTTGATGCCAAGGTAATAACAACTAAGATTCTCTTAACAGGCTACAAGAAACAGGATTCCATGGACCTTTTACTGGTTAGCAAAGATTGTTCAGTGATATAAGCAAGCCATTCTGCCAACTAGCTAACAAGGATAATGATTTTAGGCACTGTGATACAAAAAAAATAAACAAAGCAGTAGTATATTTAGATCCTAATATAGTAGCTGAAATTCTCACATTAGTCTGTGAAGGTATTCTGCCTCTCACTTTCTCTGAACCTTGTAGCCTGATATTATATCATTTAAATATGGATGTTTCAATTAGCTGTCAATGTCAATCACGCAGCAGAGGCAGAAGGCGGCAGACAGTTGACAGTGCCAACTAAACTGTTATTAGTCCTATTTTGCTGGTTTCCCGCTGGTGTGAACCCGCAGTTAGCTGTTTGAACGATATGATCCGGTCAGCGAAAGGGAAATCTATCCCGTTTAAACTCGAGATTTTTTTTGTCTGCGTGGGAAATCGATTTGTTCTGAGGATTTTGTGGATTTCTTACAGAGCTTGCCACCATTAATTCGTCCAAGTTTCATTTCTGCTAGCATGCAACTTAAATCTGCGTACACCTGTAGCAATTGAGAGTGTTTTAGGTGGCTATTTCCTCTTACTGCTTTGTCTTATAGACCTACCATAGGAGCGTTGCCTTGTTTCTATTACGTGATTTGAGATCTAAGCGTACTCTTAATTCTAGTTAATGTTCTCTTAGTCATTGCCAAAATACTATTCATCTACATGTTACTGTTAAGAAACTTTAAAACTAGATGCAAGGTTTCTACAAATTCTCCGTAGAATCTGTACTACTTGTTCCAACAGATGTAATAGGTTTATCCATGAGATCTCTTATTCTGGTAAAAGACTGCTACTTACAACTGATTCTGCAAACAAGATGATACAAAGAATATTTTTTTTCTTTTCTCGAACACGCAGGAGAACTGCGTATCATTATATTAATAGAAGAAGAAGAGTCATACAGAGATTCACACACACACCCACACACACCCAGGACTCACACACCCTCTCAGGAGGGAACAGAACCCAGATCACCCCAAGGGGGCGCAGGGACCATGACCAGACCAAAAACTAAGGCAGTTAGCCCACCCCGGTTAGCACTGCCAAATTTTTAGCCCCTGCCAGAGCCCAAAGTTCAGACTCCTCTTTAGCAATAGCCAACGCGACCCCTATATTGGGACTGGCTCCATTGAAAACGCAGTCATTGCGATGTCTCCATACCGTCCAAGCGCAAAGGAGAATTAAGGAATTTAATCCTTGTCTTAGGGCTTCACTGCTAGCCCCCTCATCAACCCTTTTCCACCAGCCATCAAAGGAGGGTTCCTGTGGCTGTGGAGTGAGGGCAGCCAAATCAACTGACTGCAGCAATCTAAACCAAAATTCTCTTGTGAACACACACGACCCCAAAAGATGCTAGATGCTTTCATCTTCCTGGTCACATAGTGGGCATTGTGCAGGATGGGGAAGGCCTCTCCGGGCTAGGCGATCTGCAGTCCAGCATCTGTTATGAGCAACCAACCACATGAAGATATGGCATTTAGGAGGAGCCCAGGTCTTCCAAATTCGCTGATATGGCTCAAAAGTAAACCGACCCCTGGAAGAGAGCTTTATATGCCGATTGTGCTGTATATGCACCTGAACCAGATAGCTGCCAGATATGTGTGTCAGGTATCCCTTGCTGCAGCACCACACTCCCTATCATGTCCCAAAGAATTAGAAATTCCATCAGTGCTTCAACAGTTATACTTCCCTGAATATCTTCTAACCAACGCTCATGTGTCAAAGCTTCCTGTACTGTTCGCTTGTTAGCTCGTCTTTTAGGTACTGAAGTTACCAGAACCAGAGCTATCTCTTGTATGCTTTTTCCCTGTATCCATCTGTCTTTCCAGAATAGGGTATTACCCCCATCGCCAACCTCTGTGCGGACTGCCAGCGACATTAGAGCTTGGACTTCCCTACTGACTTGGAGGGGCAAACTAGCCCAAGATTTATCCGGCTCTGATTTTTGCAGCCAGGGCCATCTCACTCGTAGGGCAATTCCAAGGGCCTTGAGATCAGAGATTCCAAGACCCCCAAGCTCACGGTCACGACACACCTTTGGCCAGGCAATAAGACAATGCCCCCCTTATAACTGCATGTGTTTTCGACGCAATAATTCCCGCGTGCTAAGTCTGTCTTTAAGAAGGAGCCAGCTACATCATCAGCATACAACGAGATTCTATGTTTGATTGGTCTTCTAGCAAGTGGTTGCATTAGGCCAGAGTCTGCAGCTTTAGTGACCAACCAATTTAAGACATCCATCACCAGGATAAAGAGCATAGGGGAAAGGGGGTCTCCTTGCCTAAGCCCGCGCCGATGCTGGATGAACTCACCCGGGGACCCATTTAGGAGAACTTGAGTAGAGGAGGTTACCAACAGCCCACACAGGAGGTCCCTCCATCGTGCACCGAAACCGAGATTCACCAGTACCTCCATAAGAAAGGACCATGATACAGAATCGAATGCTTTGGTGATGTCAAGTTTGAGTAGAATTCTTGGCTGCTTTTGGATATGTAGAAAGCGAGCAGTCTGCTGGACCAACATGAAGTTATCTTGAATAAAACGACCTTTTACAAAGGCACTTTGGTTGCGGGAGACCAAATCATTCAACCTGACCGCCAACCTATTGGCGAGTATTTTTGTGAGAAGTTTAGCGAAACTATGCACTAGACTGATTGGCCGGAAATCTTTAACTTGGTCAGCCTCCTCCTTTTTTGGGATGAGTGTGATGTAGGCTGAGTTCAACATCGAAAGATTTCTGAAATTTTTTCCCCAAACTGCGTGAATTGCAGCCATAATGTCAGCTTTGATAATAGGCCAGCAGAATTTGTAGAAGCGACCAGTAAACCCATCCGGCCCCGGGGCTTTATCTGATGGCAGGTTCCTAATAGTGTTCCAGACCTCTTCCTCAGAGATTGGCACATCCAAAGACTCTAAGTCATAGGAGGGGAGATCAAGGGCAGCAAGGTCAATTGTCCTTTGGCGGTCACTATCTGACCCAATCAGATTGGTATATTGCTTAGGGAAGTAATTGAGAGGCTCTAGTAATATGCTAACATGCTTGCTAATCATTTGTATCAAAGTTTACTGCACTACAGATTTATATCTCTATGTTTATCTTGAATCTTACATTTATCAATGCAAGGAAGCTTGTTTTGTGCAATACCTTGAGTATTCAATTTTCTCTTTTTTATCTGTCAGGATATATGTCAACCAACGGTTCAGTGATATTGAGCTTCCAGTTGATGCAGAGGTGGTGAAAACGGCTTCTCGTCTCCAAGACTACTGGCTGCTATTGCAATAGTTTGTCCTCCCCCTTGCTGCCTATCTGCTTGCTTCTCTGGTGGAGTACACCACAAGAGGAGTTTGCAGATAAAGGCAGCTTCTTTCAGTTCTTCTATGTCCAGGGACTTGGACTGTCCTGTTCAGACACAGATGGCTGTGGCAGTCTTGGATCGGAGCTTCAGCAGTGAATATCCTGGAGGTAGCAGAACTGAGGGGAGGCAACTGAGCTGGAAGAGAGTCTTTGTCCAAACTGACAATGGCTCTGTCCTTGGCATTGAGTTGGAGAGGGGGGGAAATGTGCAAGCTGTGAAAAAGAAGCTGCAGATTGCCCTCAATGTGCCCACTGATGAGAGCTCGCTGACTTTTGGTGATCTGGTTCTAAGTAATGATCTTAGCAGCATTCGCAATGACTCGCCGTTGCTTCTCAAAAGGAATCAGATTCACCGGAGCAATTCCACACCTTGCCTCTCACCTACTGGAAAGAATGTTTGGCAGCGAGACAGGAGCGGGCCCATTGAAATCCTTGGCTGTTCAAGCCCTTCCTCTCGGATGAAGCAGCTTGCTAAGGATGTGATCAAAGCTATAAAAAATGGTGTCGACCCAGTAGCTGTTAACAGTGGGATGGGTGGTGCTTACTACTTCAAGAACATCTGGGGAGAGCGTGTTTTTTTTGAGGAAACAGGAGGGGGTGACCCCTACTGATTATATTATATTAAAATAAAAAGAAAAAGCAAAGTGTACAAACTCACCTCAAGAGACAAAGAAAGAAATGAAAAAAACTAACTTAATTACAGCGAGACTTGCAACCATTGTCTTATACGATTAGCTTTCTGTGCTTTGGACCTTAGAGCAACCAGCTCCAATTCCTTTCTGAAAATTGCCCTACACCCTTGTGTAGATGGCAAAATATTCCTGAAGATGAAATCATTTCGAGCCATCCATATGGACCATCATAATAATTTCCATGGCAAAAGGCACTCCCAGATGTAACTTGCAGATGTCCAGAACATCATATAGGCCCAAATTCTGTATTGGTTGGAAACCAATTAGCAGCCAACATTGCTGAGCAAACGGGCATGTGAGAAACAGATGATCTCTACTTTCATCCACAGAGTCTTGGCACAGGATGCAGGTATATGAGGGCAACTGCATGTGTTTTCGACGCAATAATTCCCGCGTGCTAAGTCTGTCTTTAAGAAGGAGCCAAAAGAAAACCTGGTGTTTATGCTGACAAGATGTCTTCCAGACCCATTTAAAGATTGGATGAACCATTGCCGTTCCAACTAACTGCCGATAAGCATCTGCTGAAGAATAGACTGGACTGCCCCAGATATAGGACCAGATATCATGATTGGGGGTGTCGGGGACATCCCAAGGGGGTTCCCTAATCACCGGGAATAATCACCCTCAAAAAACATCTAACCACCGACGGCCCAGAAAATTGCCCGGACGATGCGGCCCGGTGACGCTCACCACGGCCCAAACAACCGTCTCGGCCTGATTCGCCCCAAGGCCCCAAAAGCGAACGCCATCTCCACCTCGCTCGAAGGCCCTCGACCCCCTCGGGCAGGCATGGCCGCATCTCCGCCTCGCACGAGGTCCTTCGACTCCCTCGAGCAGGAGCAGCCCCGTTTCCGCCTCGCTCGAGGTCCGCGCGCCCCCTCGAGCAGATGGATTACTCCGTCCCGCTCGAGGCCGCCTCTCCACTCGCTGAGGCAACACCCCGCCGCTCCGCCTGGCAAACGCATTAAATTAATGCCGCGGCCTACCAAACGCCCAAGCCAAAGGATGGGGATGGAACTCCACCCTGCCCCACGTCGCTGACACGGTCAGGTCCCCTGTTTCACCTGCTCCGGTCACTATGCGACCGCATCGCTGCCACGCTGACGCGCGCGGTACTACGCGAAGCCCTGAGCGGACTGGCGGGCGCCACTCGGCGCCACTATTACGCCTACTCCCGTCCTCCCCCCTGACGCAAGACCCTCGAGGGGGCATGGGGGTGCCCTTGAGTGGCGTACGGACGACGACCAGAGGCGGACTCCGGTCAGATCCGCCACGCCCCGTCAATCCCAGTGACTCCGGTCACAGGGTCGCCCGTCCCCATCGCCCAGCAGGCGTGGCGAGTCCTATGCTGACGTACGGCTGTCGAATCACCGTCACTATTCCTCCTACTCTTGTCCTCCCCCGTACGGCCCAACCTTCGAGCGGGTAGGGGAGGCCCTCGAGCGGGTGTACGAACCAATGAGGGAGCGCTGACTCCCGCCCAGCGCGGCCCTGCAACGACGTACGCCGGGTCACTTCCACCAACTCTCTGCCATACCCCCGACGGGGCGAGCACGCCGAGCACTGTGACCAGCAGAGGTCATCATTCCGTCACTGTGCCGCCAACTCCCTGCCATTCCCCCGACGGGGCGAGCACGCCGTGCACTGTGACCAGCAGAGGTCATCATTCCGTCACTGTGCCGCCAACTCCCTGCCATTCCCCCGACGGGGCGAGCACGCCGTGCACTGTGACCAGCAGAGGTCATCATTCCGTCACTGTGCCGCCAACTCCCTGCCATTCCCCCGACGGGGCGAGCACGCCGTGCACTGTGACCAGCAGAGGTCATCATTCCGTCACTGTGCCGCCAACTCCCTGCCATTCCCCCGACGGGGCGAGCACGCCGTGCACTGTGACCAGCAGAGGTCATCATTCCGTCACTGTGCCGCCAACTCCCTGCCATTCCCCCGACGGGGCGAGCACGCCGTGCACTGTGACCAGCAGAGGTCATCATTCCGTCACTGTGCCGCCAACTCCCTGCCATTCCCCCGACGGGGCGAGCACGCCGTGCACTGTGACCAGCAGAGGTCATCATTCCGTCACTGTGCCGCCAACTCCCTGCCATTCCCCCGACGGGGCGAGCACGCCGTGCACTGTGACCAGCAGAGGTCATCATTCCGTCACTGTGCCGCCAACTCCCTGCCATTCCCCCGACGGGGCGAGCACGCCGTGCACTGTGACCAGCAGAGGTCATCATTCCGTCACTGTGCCGCCAACTCCCTGCCATTCCCCCGACGGGGCGAGCACGCCGTGCACTGTGACCAGCAGAGGTCATCATTCCGTCACTGTGCCGCCAACTCCCTGCCATTCCCCCGACGGGGCGAGCACGCCGTGCACTGTGACCAGCAGAGGTCATCATTCCGTCACTGTGCCGCCAACTCCCTGCCATTCCCCCGACGGGGCGAGCACGCCGTGCACTGTGACCAGCAGAGGTCATCATTCCGTCACTGTGCCGCCAACTCCCTGCCATTCCCCCGACGGGGCGAGCACGCCGTGCACTGTGACCAGCAGAGGTCATCATTCCGTCACTGTGCCGCCAACTCCCTGCCATTCCCCCGACGGGGCGAGCACGCCGTGCACTGTGACCAGCAGAGGTCATCATTCCGTCACTGTGCCGCCAACTCCCTGCCATTCCCCCGACGGGGCGAGCACGCCGTGCACTGTGACCAGCAGAGGTCATCATTCCGTCACTGTGCTGCCAACTCTCGTCCTCCCATGACCAAATGAGCGTGGGAGACCCTCGATCCGGTGTACGGGCGACGACCAAAAGCCCAGCTGAAGGATCTGCTACCCCTCGAAGCCGCTCCAGGACAAGACCGAAGACGGCCTCGACGCCCGAAGAAACCGGAGTCCGCCATAATCACCGTTCAGAACCAAGGACAACGGCACGCCCGGTACCATACCCCGCGGGACACCTCACTGTAGGATGGACAGCACCCGTACTTGTAAAGCCCCCTCTCCTTGGTCTATAAAAGGAGGAGGTGGGCGCCCTTCTGAAGGAAGGAGGAAAAACAAGACACCGCACACACACACACCCATCGCGATATTGGCACCTTGCCTCAATCACCCACTCGTTCAGGGACTTGGAGGCCTCACCTCCTCTCCCGCCAAGCTTGTAGCCCCCTACTACAAGCACCCCGGTGCAAGATAGTATAGTGCCAAGAGCACTCCTTGCTGGACGTACGGCCCCGAGGCCGGAACCAGGATAAAATCTCTCGAGTCATTGTGCTAGCTCTTGCATCAACCGGTGAGGGACGGGACACAGCGCATTCTGTTAGGCGTTGAGGTTGGTCGGCCAATCTCAACACCGACAGGGGGATAACTGAATGGAGTCCAGAATATCTAAAAATTGCACTAATTGTGCATTTGCCTGCGCTGAAATGGGCATATGAATCAGTTGTGCTAATGATGTGACAGTCAGAGTTTTGTGAATTGTCAAATTTTTATGATTGGCAAACGAAAACAACTCTGGGAATGCTTGGCTAGGCACTCTCCCATTCCAAAGATCATGCCACAAGAAACAACTCTGTCCATTACCCAGCTGAACTGAGGCTATACTTATGTAACTGTCCAAAAGCTTAAGGACCTCTCTCCACCAAAAGGATCCTTTCTTAACATGATTTGGCAACTTGTCATGACTGTAATGCTTTTCCCAAATTAAGTGTACCCAAGGAATATCTGCTCTGTTGAAAAATTTATCCAGGTTTTTCATCATTAATGCCTCATTTTGAGTCTGAAGCCTAAGGACTCCCAAACCACCTTCCTCTTTGGGAAGACACACCATCTCCCATGCTGCCTTAGGTGGAGTTTTATCATTCATATCTGCCCCTCTCCATAAGCAGTGTTTTCTAAACTTGTCCACTTGCTTAATTACTGTTTTCTGTAAAAGGAAGGTGCACATCCAAAAAGTTGGCAGGGAGGTAAAGACTGAGTTTGTTATCTGCAGTCTCCCTGCTTGTGATAAAAAGGAGGAGGTACTCATCAACCTTCTTTCACATCTTGATACCAGTGGCCAAAATTCCTGAACTGTAGCCTTAGAAAGTCCAAGAGGCAGGCCTAGGTAGGTAAAAGGTAGAGATCCCAATGTACACCCAAAACTCTGAACCAATGAGTTTGCTTCTGTATCAGTCATGTTAATAGGAACAATCACAGATTTTGCATAATTCACTTTGAGACCAGTAGATATTGAGAAATCATGTAGTATTGCTTTCAATGTGCATAACTGTGACTCAGAACCCTCCATTATGATAAGTGTATCATCTGCATATTGCAGGATAGGAAAATCCTGTGTATACTGCAGGGGGATTGGAAGGGAAAGCAAATAATCATCCTTAGCCTTATTGACAACATTTTGTAGGAGGTCAGCTGCTAAGACAAAAAGCAGTGGAGAAAGGGGATCCCCCTGTCTTACACCCCTTCTACAATGAAAGGTTTTCCCTGGTACTCCATTTAATAACACAGATGATGTGCCTGAAGAAAAGATATTTCTTGCAATTGTCAAGCCAACGGATGAGGAACCATTTGCCCCAAACAACCCAAAAGGTTTTGTGGGTAAGGCATTGGGACAGCCAGGCCTCAAAAGATCTGTGCGGGTTGGTGAGACAGGGTTCCGAGAGGTTGCTGCTTATCTGCTTGATTATGATCACTTTGCAAATGTTCCTCCCACCATGTTGGTCAAGATAACACACACTGTGTTCAATGTGAATGACTATGTTGGCTGCAAAAGCAAAGTCTTCTGCAACAAGTCAGAGGCTGTGAGCAAGATTGCATCATTGCAGCAGTTCATACCTCATGATTTTGATGCCAGTGACCATGGGACGTCAAGCTTTCCTGTACTGCAGTGCATAGGATTGGCATACTTGACATCAGAATCTTCAACACTGATAGGCATGCTGGAAATCTTCTGGTCAGGAAGCTCGGTCCTGGAGCTGACAATTTTGGAGAGCAGACAGAACTCATTCCTATTGACCATGGTCTTTGTCTTCCAGAATGCCTAGAAGACCCTTACTTTGAGTGGATCCACTGGCCGCAAGCTTCTGTTCCTTTCTCTAAGGAGGAGCTTGATTACATTGGAAGACTTGATCCTGTAAAAGATGCTGAACTACTGCGCATGGAGCTACCCATGATACGTGAGGCATGCATCAGAGTGCTGGTGTTGTCAACAATATTTCTCAAGGAAGCTGCGGCATTTGGCCTCTGCCTCTCCGAGATCGGAGAGATGATGAGCAGGCAGTTCACTGGAAAAGAAGAGGAGCCAAGTGAGCTCGAGCTTCTCTGCATGGAAGCAAGGAAGTGGGTCGAGGAAAGAGAGTTCTTTCTTCCTGATGAAGCCGGAGTTGAAGATGACGATGATGACTTCACCCAGTTCCCACTTGACAGCGAGGTTGATCTGGATGCCTCTGAACTACCAGCTTTCAGCAAGTTTGGGAGCATGAAGGCAAGTTCCAGGAATCCACTGTCCAAGTTAGATGAGTGTGACGAGGAAGACGAAGATGAGGACGAGGATGACACCCACAGTGCCGGGGAGGAAGCTGACACCTTGATAATCGCCTGTGTGTTTCGGCCTTGCCGCTGTACCATTTTGGAAGACGCTTATGAACTATGAATAATATCGCTACAGATATATGCATGAAAATCACCTGTCGTGTCTGTATCTGTAGTTTCCGTATGTTCCGTCTGCTTTGGAGCTTGTGTGACAGACGCTGAAAAATACGTTGATACTTCGTAGGAACGATCCAGAAGTTGCTTCAGAAAGTGTCAAAGAATGCCCACAGGTTTCCACCAATCCCATGTGCCGCGCCATACTCCGTAGTTGCTGCATGATTGGTTTGGTTGCATCATCAGTGTGGGGCTCATCCGTGCACGTCGACGTCGATCTCGCCTCCAGATATGGTTTGTTAACACGCATTGTTTTGACTAGTTAGTTTAATTCTTGTTTGCTACAAATGATATCCTGTAATATCTGGTCGTGAAAAGCGCCAATCTTCTGACTCAGTTCCCTGCCGCGACGTCACGCGCGCGAGCGCCTGGAGGAGTTCGAGCCCGTGGCTTCTTTCTGCTATCGCCAGCGGCATATGCTGCCTGCGGACTGTGGGTGGGCTCCGGAGGTGTCGCTGCACGTCTCGCCACTCTCGTCACTCACCGGTAGGGATAAAAACAGGACAGGAAAATCCCGTCCTGACCGGCATCATATATCATATAAACCGACTGTATATCGTATTGTCAAGAAAAAACAGGAGGCAGGAAAAATACAGGAAGCATCGACAGGAACAGGAACGGAATCACTAGCACAGTTTTATGAACCTTATACTAGCTAGGTATAGGAAAATATAGAAGATACAGTGCAGAAGCATCATATTAGCATAATTTGAGTTTCCACCAAATAAACAAACAAAACGTGCCAAGATATTTGCTTTCCTGAGGTAGCAAACTGGCAAGGATAACTACAAATCTAGTTGGCATACCAATCTAGTTCTAGTAGAGAAAGACCTAGACATTTGCCCTTGCTAATCCATTGACCGTTCTTCCTGGTAGCAGCCAACTAAAGCATCCTGCATTTCATTTCCCTTGCTGCAGCAAATAAATTAGAATGAAAACAAACATGTCAATCAGGTGAAAAGTTCAGTAAAAAAACAAAAAAACAAAAGAGGGCCAGGCAATCATATACAAGGATCCCCCAGAAATTAAAAAAATATGCTACTGATGTAACCAGAATCTCTGTTGACTTTTGCTGCATGCTCATCTGCTTTTCCACTAACCTTTGTGCTTAAGGGGGCTCAGCAAACTAGTCCGTCTCATACTCTTCATCAGTAGGAACCTTCACCAACTTTGACAGCTAACATGAAATTGAGTGTTTGTGAGAAGTTTCGCCAGAGGAACATAAAGGAATTAAAGAAGAAGCAGCTTAATTACCTCCAAAACATCTACATCTGTCTGATGCTTCATCTGGCTCATTCCATTGTCTGCTTTTACTGATTGCACCTACAAGTACCATAAGGAGTTAGCACATTTCAGCAGGCACCATGAATCTCTTTGGACTTTGTACCTCCATCTTTTGCTCCACGCCATCCTCCTTTGAACATTATTCAATGGGTCAGTAAGGATAACGACCAAAAGAAACATAGAGACTCGTCATTGGATTAACCATAGTTCATTGCATATTAGTAAGGAGTTACATGGGCAATGCATAACTAGCAGCCAATTTTCTGTGAGTTCCCTACCTTGATCTCTTGATTTGTCTTTTCTGATTCCTCCACATTGTCATTCTGTGCTAGTTCATCCTTAGAACAATTATTGTCGTCAGATTCACCAAACACCCTGGTTATAAAGCAAAACAATATATTACTATGCTTTTCGCCAAAGAAAACAGATTATGTATAGGATGTCATAGATATAATGATAATCCAACAATATCTTCAAAATAAGAATAATATGATATTATGTTGATCATACATTGTAGACACTTCTGCAGAACACTCATCAGATATTTTGAGCATAGCTCGCAAGGCACCTTTCCGAATAGTCGTGCTCCATAAAAGATCATTTTGCTTGTCATTAGCATCCTTCGCCAGCAACTCATAAATCAAGATGGCCTCTTTTGTTGCGCCCTATAATTTAGTTTGCAAACAACACAAATAAAATAAACAAATATCAAAGATAGCAGTACAGAAGTAGGTTAAGTTTGTTTTTACTAGAGGCAAATATGTACCATCATGGCAGCAGCAGCAGCAACATGTTGAGGCCCTTTGTAAGTCATAAAGCTTAAAGCATGCTGCCGGACCTTACCACAGAAGATCAAAGCAGAGGTGGTACAACCACATATCAGTAACTGGCACATCAGATCAGCCTCCTTCGTGATACACTTGAAAGTTGAAGCCATGATTCACAATAGGAACAAGAAAATAAGCCTCAATAAACAATATATCCAAATTAAGGAGGCTAGATTCTAACTTCGCTTGTAAGAGACAGGAATGGACACACCTTCAAGGCGACAGCGGCAGCAGGAAACTCAGAACCTTTCATATTCTTTATTTCACTTGCACAGCCGATGATCTTTTGACTAAGGTCCATGTCATCAGCACTGAAATATTTAGGACGACGCTTCATCGTAGCAATAAGTTCAACCTCCATCGCCATGCACTTGCGACATTTGACAATTTGCACGATCAGTTAGAAAATCAAGCAACAGATACTAGAAACAAATAAGGGGTGGTATATGGAGGGAAGGAGGTGTGAACATACCAAAGAAAAAAATGGCGCGCTATTAAAAATAGCGTTTCCCATTTTCTGGACGCTATGCCGCTATTGCGGCCGCTATTGCGGCGCTATTGCCACGCTATAGCGGCAGCTTCGCGCTATAGCGGTAGTTGGCTCCTCACGCTATAGCGCCGCTATAGCGCGCTATTTGTTTGGAACCAGAAAATATAAAAATAAGTTTGTCTTTTACTTCCTCAATCACTATGATAATCTTCTATTCTTCACATATGACATATCAATATATCATAAATCATAATTGTCTTTTGGCCTTTTAAGGAATTAACGAGCAGATTTGGGGCTGGGCCATCATTTTTTTAAGAAATTAATGGGCTGCACTGGTTTGTTTGGGCTAGCCACCAATAGCGGCTAAATAGCGGCGCTACGGCGCTATTTGCATTTAGCGGCGCTTTAGCGTCAAATAGCGCCAATAGCACGCATAGCGTGAAAAAGAGCAATAGCATCGCGGCATTTGCTTCTGGCCGCTATAGCGGCGCTATAGCGCGAAAATAGCGCGCTATTTTTTTCCATGGAACATACCGTGTCTGCCGGGGCTGCCAGGTCATCCCCATCATTGAGATCACAGCTGTTCTTCACGTAATAGGTATGGAGGTATTTCTTGTATCGGGCCCAATGAAATGGAGAGAAGCACGGCAGTAACGAATCCCACCCCCATGCTCTACCGAAAAGATCTACAAGACAACAAGCAAGTGCTCATGTACTGAAGAAAAAGGAATCGACATTTAATCAGAAATCAGACACACACACACCACATGCTCTACCGAAAAGATCTACAAACAACAAGCAAGTGCTCATGTACTGAAGAAAAAGGAATCGACATTTAATCAGAAATCAGAGATTTAAAAATTAGAATAGCAGTAATAAGGAAGCCCCCCACCCATTTATCCTTGCAACAAATCTTAGGTTCACTATCTTCTCCGCTATGGCAACCACAGTCACGACCCACGACCGCTGCCCACCGCACAAAATTAGTGACTTCCACTGCCCAAATCCCACCGACCCCACCCACAAACGCTCCGTCACCACCGGCGCCGCCGTGCTGACCTCCGACGGCGAAATCCCGCTAAACCCACACCTTCTCCAACTTCGGCACCGCCCAAACCCTAACCCTAAAAATCAAATAAGAGTATTGAAATAAGAAATAAACTGCCACATCACTAGTGCTGTAGCGCGAAACCCAATCTAACCAACATACCTGGGAACTGGAGGATCTCAAATGGCGGTAGTGCCGGGTGATAACCATGCTCTCTGCTCGCTTCCGCAAGTTCAGCGACGTCAGTCATCCTCTCCCTAGCAGTTCTTCGTAGCTCGTCCAAATAGTCCTTGATAATGATCTTGTTTCGGTTTCTCATGTTGTTCTTGTGTTTTTTTAGATTTAACTTGATTACTCACAACTGTCATGAATTTGTTGATAATTTCGGGAATTAAAATGTACCAAAAATTGCCTAGATTTCTAACAGAAACTACTTGCAACGAACAAACTAAAGGGACATGAGCCCATTAAAAATCGACTGGACCCGACCTTCCGCAGAGCCTATGACTCCACTATCGACGGCTACAAGAAGGACTCCAAACAACGCCTTCGTAAAGGCAAACGAGTTGCGGCAGGCGAGCGGATAGGGAGGGGCAGGGGCGGCTCAACATAATAGGGAGGGACGCCGTGGAGAAGAAAAGGAAAAGGAGAGAGGACGCGCGATTGATGGAGGTGGGTCGGACGTGGGAACGACGGGCGGGTAAGTGCCGGGCGTGGTGACGAAAACTTTTCGCCGAGCGAGGGATACAACGTAAACAAAAATTAGAATTACACAGTAGTCCAATGCAGACGTTCACACATGCACGTACACTCACCCCTATAAATAGAAGTACGCAAACACTACCCTTATGAGCACCTCCAAAGGACCGAGCACCCGGCAGATCTGGAGATTCCCGAAGTCACCATTGGCACCTCGTTATCGACGGGAACAACGCTTACCACTTCAAAAACTAGGTGATACCCCACGCGTTACAGCGAGAATTTTAAATGAAATTTAAAAGTAGAAAACACTAAGGCCATATTTGGATCCTTTCGTTTCGATGGAATTAGAATCTACTACATAAAATAGGTTATTTATCTTGAAATTTAACATTCTACAACTTTCCGAAGTTTAGATACAAGCGCATCTTAAATTCATGGGGGCGGAGGATAGAGACTCGTCATTGGATTAACCATAGTTCATTGCATATTGAGTTACATGGGCAACGCATAACTAGCAGCCAATTTTCTGTGAATTCCCTACCTTGGTCTCTTGATTTATCTTTTCTGATTCCTCCACGTTGTCATTTTGTGCTAGTTCATCCTTAGAACAATTATTGTCGTCAGATTCACCAAATACCCTGGTTATAAAGCAAAACAATATATTACTATGCTTTTTGCCAAAGAAACAGATTATGTATAGGATGTCATAGATATAATGATAATCGAACAATATGTGCAAAATAAGAATAATATGATATTATGTTGATCATACATTGTAGACACTTCTGATGTTGCGGCGGGATTTTTTTCTGCTACAGTACCGTCCGATTTTTTTACCCCCGTCGGACGTCCGGGCGCTAGCAAGCCCGGAGCTGATTTTATCCCCATTCCTTTTCGAATTATCGATGCGGGAAGCGCTGCCGCACAGAGCTTGGGCCTTTATGCGTAGCGTTCGTCCGACGCGGGACGACGGCCCAGTATTGAGAAAAGTCCATTCCACACCCCTCAACTATCGAGATGCTGTCCGATTCTCAATCCTTAACTGCAAAATCAGATATTCAACACCCTTCAACTTTTCAAACCGTCCAATTTACACCCTTCGGTGGTTTTGATGCCGTTTTCGCTGATGTGGCGCCATGTTTGTCGTTCTATGTGGTGCCACATCACCTATAAGGGGTAAATTGTCTTCTTCGATAGTTCGAAGGATCAACTAAACTCTATAAAAAAATGCTATAGAAAAATATTTTATATTAGAAAACATATGTAATTAAAATAGTACAGTCTTGTTCAGTCGTCGAAAATTAATAGAAAATCTGTTTTAGCTCAGAAAAATATAAAATTAGTTTTATATTTTTCTAAAACTACGCACTGGTCTTTTAGTTCCTGGTTGGGAGTTATTTTGATCTTTTCGATCACCTTTTGGTGCTTATTTGCTTGTCCCTAGTCATGTTGATACTCATACCATAAAAAATGGTTAAACTAACTCTATAACTTGTTACAAAAATGACTTGAACTACAAATTAGGTGGTTTTAAAATTTTTTTTGACTCTTTTAGCTCTTCTGAAGTTTAGCTAATGTTTGAATTTAAATAATACATGAGATTATAATAAATAATAATAGCGTAACTTATAAAATCTTAATAAAGTATTAATTTAGCTTGTTATCCATTCGTAATGAAACCTACTTGTCATTAAAGTGAGGTGGCCTTCTTTGTGGTATAGGCCATAAATGTCCTCCAGTTCATCTTCAAGGTCTATTAGACTACTTGGAATAAATAATAGTAGTGAACTTTAGCCAACAAAATAAAAACTGTGATATCTATACTATAAAGAGAGTTAGATTTGAAAACAATTCTCACCAAGATAAAAACCCACACCCACCTCACATAGGACCCACCTGTCGGGAAAAAAGGCTTGATAGGGGTGAAAAAAGGTTGATACTGGGGGGAGGGACATTCCTATGTTGATTTCCCCCTCTAAACCCAAAACTTTTTTCATTCAAAAAGGGTCCACCTAAATATACCCACATTTGTACCCACGTCTATACATAATTATCCCCCCGTATTGTTAAAAGACAATAAATTGGAGAGTTTTCTCCATATAAATAAATGCCAACTATCATGAGTTTTGAGAATACCTAAAGCTCTCCATACATGAGAGAGCGAATATAAAGTATTTTTATAAACGCTTTGCACTAAAGTGAAGTGATATTGTTTTAGTACATATGTGTTATCAATAAACGTGTGTGCCGCATGTGCGTTCTTGCTAGTAATATTATAATAAAATCATAATCACGCGCTATAAGAGTATATCATGATTTCAATATATATATAATAGATTCTATATTTTTCGTAGTTAAAACAAAATTTTGATTAATTTTCTAAGACTGGATTAGATTTTGGCATTTTTAATTATATTTGTTTTCTAAAAAAATAATATTTTTATGAATTTTTTGATAAAGTCTAATTTACCCCTCAAACTATCAAAGCGGATCAATTCACGCCACTCATGCCTGATGTGGCGCCACGTGGGACGGTAAACATGGCGTCATATCAGCAAAAACCACCATGAAAACCATCGAAGGGTGTAAATTGGACGGTTTGGAAAGTTAAAGGGTGTCGAATATCTGGTTTTGCGGTTAAGGTTGAAAATCGGACAGCCTCGATATTTGAGGGGTGTGGAATCGACTTTTTTCCCAGTATTTAGTCACCCTGGCATGGGTAAAGGTCACAGGATGGCTGGCTATCGCCCGCTGTTTTTTCAGTTTGTCGCCTCAAGATAATTCCTGGGCCAGCGGTGGAGTTATTTAGCCCACTGTTATTTTGGCCCACGATGTAGCAACTGTCACTGCATGCATGCAAGCATAGGAGATGTACGCTGCATCCATGCAAGCATAGGAGATGTACCGAGTGCACTATGCGTTGGTTTTTTACTTTCAAATATATAAGTATGTGGGTGATGTCATCTATTTTGTCTTTACTTGCATGCATATACAAATTTCACATTATCTAGTCGCTCGGCTTAGAGAAATAGTCTGTGGTATCGGCCAGTATCGGCCTCAGCAAAAAAAAAACAGTGGACGGAGCCCGCGAACGGTAATCTTGAGGCGATAGATGGTGAGTGCATCACGCACGTGATAAGTAGACCCACCTAAAGGTCAGCCCACATTCTTTCTATCTACTTGGAAAAAGTCTATTTTGACTCCCTCATTTATTACAAAAGTTTGATTTATCGCCTCAACTACGAGGTGACCTCCACCGACTTTTAATACTAGTTCAAACTTTCCAGCTGTCTACCGGCGGGAGATTCTTAACACACTAACCGATGCAGTCGCTGAAATCATCGCGGACGAGGAGGCCGTCGCTCGCGAGCATGTTGAAGCGCTCCTCGGCGCAGCGCCAGAGGTCGTTGCCGGCCGCGGTGGAGGAGGAGCTCGCAATGGTTAGGCTGCCCGCACTGGGAGCCGGTAAACGCTCCCTCAGGAACGTTTAAGGGAGCCAACGCCCGCACTGGGCTCCCTTACGAGCTCTGGTACGAGTGCGGAGGCCTCCTTCTCGCGCCCGCGCCAACTCCCGCCGGTGCTCCTCCTCCTTCTCCTCCGCCGCGCGGCCCAACCACCACCCGCTCCTGCTCCTCCGCTGACTTTGCTACTGCTCGCGCTGCCCCTTGCCACCATGAGGTGCGGCGCTCGCACGCTGGCCGCCGCAGTGCCGGAGAGGAGGATGGCGTCGAGCCATGCCACGGAGGAGTTCCTCGCCGGATCGGTGGGAAGATGGAGAGAGGGGGAGGAGTTCCTCGGTCGCGTCCAAAATCCGACAGAGGCATGGCGTCCACGCGCGCCATCCTTCTGTCCGTCCGGCCACCATTTCCACAGCCACGATGATTCGCATCCTGACGACCTGGCCCTAGCTTTACTGCTACTGTGTATCTGTCCATTGTTGGCTTCACAGGCTTCGGCCATGTTTGAGCCTTTTTGACACTTGACAGGCCACCACCAGTCCACCAGCCCTCGCGGCATGCGCTGGCCGGTGGGGCATGCCGGAACCTTCGGACGACACGGAACTGCGTGCATGGCCCTTCTCGATCACGTGCTCGGAGCTCCCGTGGCACCTCGAGGCGGGCGGCAAGGCCGTCGGATGGGACGATCGGGTCGTTGCTGTACGTTCGCCGCCCAAGCCCACATCCGGTTGCCTCAGCTCCGCGGTGGTGCACTGCCCCGAGGTCTCTAGCTAGCATCGGATTCGAAGCCTTTTTGGGCTTTAGCGGCTCAACTTACCACCCCCCCGCGCTGGGGATCCCGCCGGCCGGAAAGCGACGCCGGCACGTGCACTTTGCACCGCCCAGCGCCCATGAATGCATTCCGCTGCAGAAAACTGGCCGGATGAATGGTGCACCACGGCACCCGGTGGACACAGTCACACAGGAACACATGTGTATTCACCAGCGCTAGCTATATGTCTGCATTCCTTCGACGTATCACGTACTATGTAGCCCGAGGCCTGAAGCCGGCCTGCCGCCCGGTTTTGTAAAACGGCGCACACTAACTCGTTACTTAAAATTACATATACAAATGATTGATTAGAAGCCTACAAGGTATATGTACACGTACACATGTGCGTGCCAAGCTGAAGTGGCGCTCCAATGGCATGCACGTACAGGTAGCTTCTCCGATCCGTTGTTGTTCGGCGACGTACGGTTGGGACCCGTGTCGGGGGCGGTTGGTGACAGTTGAGAAAGCCCTCTCCTGGACCAGATCTGGAGACGGATGTGCATCTCTTTTTTTTTTATACTTGATGTGCATCTCTTTTGACCCCGGAAACGCAACGCAATGCAAACGGGGGATGCCTCTCGGACCTCGGTATTCGTTTCGTTTTGCTAGGAAATGCTAGCTGCGCTCTTCCGGCCTCCACGCTACGCTACCATAGTAAAAAGCAGTCTCGCGTCAGGTAAAGCCTCGATCTGGTTCCAAAGCACGGCATGGTCGCATGGAGGCTGGACTGCCAGCAGTGAACACTGCCAAGACGAGGACGCTCGCTGGTGAAAGTAAGATCCGGAGGATGCGCAGCCAACTGTTTGCCCACATTACCCCTGTCCCCGGGCCATGCATGCAAATCATTGCCAGCGCCACCACCATATGGGGACTGGACAGGCCCGTATAAACATTTCATGATCAATGCTGTGGATAGGGTTTATTCAGTTTTTCATAGGATGCAGGAGTGGTACGTAGGACACAATTAGTAGGCGTGTGAATTTTGTTTGGCTCGCTGTGGCCCCCCTGCTCGCACCGCTTATGCCCATTACTCCATTGGCAAGGCCCGGTCATCATCCTTCTCGATTGCTCTTGGCATGCTAGAAAAGAAGCCCCCATCTCCCCCTCTCTACCTTTTACAATCGTGCTGAGCTAGGGTGAAGAAATGGACAAAAATTGACGTGTACAGTACATGCATGAACTGATGAACGAGCTTGGTGTTGGGAGCTCTCTGCACCTCAAGTTATTTCGTTGCTCCTACATTAAAAGTCCAACCGATTACACGTCACAACACGACACGAGGTCTGGATGAAGTGATGAACTCATCAAGAGAAGCCGAGCAGGAGAAGAAAAAGAAAAGGATGGTAGATAGGACAAAGAAGACTGTTCGGAGCTGCCAGCAATTTCAGAAAATGTTTGCAAAATGGCAGGTATTGTAATTATGCTGAACCCCACAGGCATCACTGGACCTGATCGCGGCGTCCCCCGACGCGTCGTCCACGTACCAGTCCGCCGTGGAGGGCGGCATGACGGTGTTCTGCCCCTCCGACGACGCCGTCCGGGCGTTCCTGCCGAAATACAAGAACCTCACCGCCGACGGGAAGGCCGAGCTGCTGCTGTTCCACGCCGTGCCGGTGCACTACTCGCTGCAGAGCCTCAAGTCCAACAACGGGCCCATGAACACGCTCGCCACCGACGGCGCCGCTAAGAACTTCAACTTCACGCTGCAGAACCAGGGCGACGTCGTCACCATCCGGACCGCGGCCTCCGCCGGCGGCGCGCCCGCGCGGGTCAAGTCCACGGCGATCGACAAGGACCCGCTCGCCGTCTACGTCATCGACGCCGTCGTCCAGCCCGTCGAGCTCTTCAAGCCCGCGCCGGCGCCGACGCCGGCGCCGTCGCCAGCACCCGCCGCGGACGCCCCGAAAGCGGCCGGCAAGGCCGCGCGCCGCCCGGCCCCCGCCGTGGCCGACGCGCCCGGGCCCGCCGGCGACGATGACGCCGCCCCGGTGGACCAGAAGAAGGACGCCAAGAAGAGCGCGGCCGGCGCGCAGTGCGCCCGGTGGTGGCTCGCCGCCGCGCTGGCGGTCGTGGCGGCGGCCTCCACCACATTTGCTTAGCGATGGATCGTCGAGGGGCTCTCTTTTTGTAATTTTGTTTTTTTTTGGTTTCGGAGTGGATCCATTTGCGTGTGATCGTGGGTGTGATGGCGTGCGGGCTTGCGAGATTTGTGCTTCTTTCTCCTTGGAAGAAAATAGTGTATGTGTGCTTACATATTCGTGCCTCGCTCTAGATTTTGGAATTGTTCTTGTTTTTTTTGGCATTCGTGCTCGACTGACTGCTAGAGTATTTCCTCGAGTGAGTGAGTGAGGCTCAAGTGTTCATCAGGAGCACTCTGTTCCCCCCCTTGTTCTGACCAATGCAATCTGGTTGGTGAATTGCTGGTTTTGTCTCCAGCATCTTCGGTGGTTTCTCGTCGCAACGTTTGTGAGAGCAATTCCTCGTTGCCAGCTTGTAACGTTCTCCGGTCAAATCTCCGTTACAATGTATCAAAAAAAAAATCTCCGTTACAAAACCGGTCTTCTCCAGAGCCCTTAAACAATTCCATCGCCGGATCCTTTGCCCTGAACCGAGTGCCGCCTCTGCGCATTCATTTCTTGCGGCTCCAGTTGTCGGTGGATGCCGTTCGGGACTCGTCGCAGGTCAAACAACGCAAGCCACACACATCAGAACTACTGCCACGAGTAAAAAATAGCTGCAGGTGGCAGTAAACTTCTTTTTCTAAGAGAGCGAGTTTTTTTAAAAAAAAATCGAGTGTGGCAGTAAAATACTCCGTAACTGTTTGCGCAGGAGGACAAAGCGAGGTTGATCGGGAGCTGCAGTGCTTGCACTGGGAGCGGACGGCACGACGCATGAACTCCGGCCTCCGGTTTCCATTTTGGCCCAATTTTTGGCGATGGGACACGAAAGCGATTGCGCCACCGACGGAACAGTGGGCCTCCAACGCTGACACCGCCCACGGGGTTCCAAACGTAGCCCAAACATCTTTCGGTGCAGGGAAAGTACTTTGCACTGTCGGTCCGTTCACAGCACGGCGAACCCGATCTCGTGTCAGCAGTGTCAGTCGACGATCGAAGGGACGACGGTGTAAAATATGGGCTCAGCTTTCGCCGTGCAGTCACACAACACAACTGCACAAGAAACCTGGATGACCGCCACGTAGGCCCAAGCCGAATACGAGAGTGGTCAACGACACCGGCTGACCAGTAACTAGAGGGCAGAGGCTGTCTGTAGCCGCGCTCGTTTCTCGCCGCTGCAAGCGCGCGCCACCGCCGAGGCAACCAAAGGCCGAGGGCCGCCATGGATCCGATCCGATGCGACGCCGCCTAAAAATGGCCGCCGCATCCGCGTATAAAAGGCGGCCGGAGGCGCCCCTCGTCGCCGCCACGCGGAACAGCAAAAGCCATACGCGCGCAAGGACGACGGTGAGATCGAGCTAGGTAGCCAAGCCAACCAAGAACCGCGCGCACGCACACGTCGTCGTCGGTCGCCAATGGCGCGCGCAGCAGCGCTCGTCCTGGGGTTGCTCCTCCTCGCGGCCATCGCGGTGGCGCCGCTCGCCGCCGCGGCGGACTCTACCGCCGCCGCGCCGGCCGCGGACGGACCGGCGGCCGGCGACGGGCCGGCGGCCGCACCAGGCCCCGAGGGCATCGACGGGCTCTCCGACGACTCCGACGATTCCGACTGATCGATCAAGTAGCTTCTTCAAAACAGCAGTTTGATTCGGAGCGGGATGGAAGCAAAGCAATAGCGATCGCCGGGATGGATTTAACAACAGTATTTGAGACAGTAATAATGGGTAGGGTACGGTATGTGGCGTTAGGATAGTGGTCGTATGAATATGCGTTTTTTTCATTTTTTTTAAAAAATTCTATGGTGTTTTGAGTTGTGTGATGCATCTTCTTTGCTGTAATATTTGGTAATATCAGACTATGCAATTATTTTTGTACCTCGGTGCTGTACAATCCTCCGAGACATTTTGAATAGAGCCACCCGATATACAAAATTTCAGTAAAGTTTATGATTTTAGATTGTACTACAACTTGACCACTTCGTCGAGCTGCCACAATTTTTTGGCTTCCGCCACCACTAGATCAGCAGTTACATGTGCCAGAACCTTGAGGTTTTGTTTGGAAATAGAGTGTTGAGAGTATTGAGGGGGATTGAGGAGGATTTTGAGTTGTAGAGAAAATTGTTCCACTCCAAACCTCTCTAATTCACTTCAACACTCTATTTTTCAAACAAAGTCATCAGAGGAGAAAAGAAATAACAAAAAAGTGCCACAATCTACTATGTGATCTGACGATAATAATTGGTGGCACAAAATAGGAGCATGCCTCCATACCAATTTATAGTCTTGTTGTCAACCCCTTTGTTATTGTGTTCTCTATTAGCAATCGACCGAATCTACCACTGCATTGTTTCAAATATCTTTCTCTAGTGATGCAATCTTAACCTCTTCATCATTTGATGGCCGATAATCATTAGAGTTTGCATATCAGGTATATCCAACAAATACGACCGTCAGCTATTGTTCACCTACAAATAGAAAAACGAGTTTTAACCACAAGCACTAAGTTTACGTGCAACGTGGACCGAGAATGAGAATTGAGGAACACGATATGTTATATGGAAAATGTTTTTAAAAAGCGGGAATGAAAATATCTGTTTGTTGCCGAAACGGGAATGACCATGCTCCCGGGATGACGAACATGTCACCGTACCATGTTCCCGGCGACCGTGGTTTCAACTACCATTTTTTTTTGCTAAAACCAATAATGTAGCATTTTCATTAATCATTAGAGTATATTGTCGTCAGCATGATTGAGTTTTGCCTTGGCATTCTAGTTGTTATGGTATTTGTCGTGATTTAGAAACTAATATTGCCCAAGCAATGTGTAGCAAGGGAGACAATGATGTAGTTAATCTGCACTAAGCTTGACCTTTAGGTGGAGAAAAATAAATAACAACAACATTCCCAAGATCCACCACGAATAGGATGATAATTTACGGTGGGCAAGTGCAATAATAGTACAGTGCGGTATAGATGAGAGGTAAAAAGTGCAATAAAACCATCAAACTAGTATTTATATCTCCAATTTACATCTCTTTGAATTATCCTACTAGCTCTGTTCCAAATTATAATTTGTTCTGAGTTTTTTAAAGGGGCGGACCTAAATGAAATAAACATTGGTGCCATCTCTATTATTGTGGGATATGGGTACCCTAGGGCCCATCATCGAGGGCGGCGGCGCCCGGCCCAAAGAAGACCGAGTCCTAGTAGACTCCTACTAGGACCCCATATTGTAACTAGTCCCATATTGTAAATACTCAGATTGTAACCTTTCCTCCTGGATATATAAAGGAGGGTACGGGTCCCTAGAGGACCACGGCGGAAACCATCAGAGATCATTCGAATACAACAATACAAATACCACCACCGAAACAGGACGTATGGTATTATACCTCCGGGTAGCCCGAACCTATCTAAATCAGTGCCTCATGTGTACCATCAAGCTACTAGCTCATCAATCGCCCGCCTACAAATCAACCACTCGGGTACCCCCAGGTGGATTGCCGGTCCTAAGGTCCAACAACCGGGTCGTAACACCACCCGGTGCTAAAGAGTGACCCTTTAGCACCGGATCGTAACACCACCCGGTGCTAAAGGAGGGGGACCCTTTAGCCCCGGGCAGTAACACCAACCGGTGTTGAAGGGGTCCCCGGGGACACCCCAATTTCTTGAGTGTGCCGAGGCGTATAGGCGGGGCGGATGATGAATTTTCTGGTAGTGACACATGGAATCACCATTTTCTTGATATTTAATGTATAATCTATACACTATACTTTTGAATTAGTATTTTACTGTGGTACTTCGTCACGACCTGCATAACCTAAACCAATCCTTCATCACATCCACAATATGGTACTGCCTCCGTTCTAAATTATAGTTCGTTTGACTTTTTTTTACCACAAGTTTGACCACTCGTCTTATTCAAAAAAACTATATAAATATAGTCAAATTAAAGTTATTTTAAAGAGTTTTTATTAATAAAACAAACCATCACAAAGAATGATAATTTACACAAAATTTTGAATAAAAGATTAGTCAAACTTAGAGTAAAAAACGTCAAACGGACTATAATTTAAAACGGAGGGGTCATACATGAGTTTCTACTGGCAAAGCAAGTCCTGAAGCGACGTCATATTGAACGAATTGCACACTGTGATATTTGTGGAGAGCCGGAAGAGACGATTGGACATCATGTATTGATGCAGTGCACGGTGGCAAAAATATTCTGGGAGCAAACCAAAACAACGACGGGTGTGAAGCTTCCACAAATGATGAGGGCGCGGTCTTGGGGACATGGGGAGGCTGCATTGCCGGTCAGACAAGCTGTTCTTTGGGTGAGGGACATGGCTTTTGACCTTTGGGATATAAGTACTGCATACTAAGTGGCAGATGCCGATGGTTAAGGAGACGCCAAGATGGTCACCTCCAAGTGCTGAATGGGTCAAATGCAACGTGGATGCTGCCTTTAGTTTGGAAACGAGGCATGGTGCTTCTGGTGCAGTCTTGCGGGATAGTAGCGGAAGTTTTAGCGGAGCTCAAGCTAGGACATATAATCATTGCCTCGATATGCACACGGTGGAAGCCTGGGCCTGTCATGATGGTGTGACAAATTTATGTTTGGAGATGGACTGTCTTGAGCTAGTCCGCCTGTAGGAACTCAAGGACACACACCGGTCCGTGCTAGCGCCAGTACGTGTTCATGGAGTTGTATGAGCTGAGCTTACATTTTTCTAATTTTTCCCTAGTACATGTGAATTGAGCATGTAATCGAGTCGCTCATGAGCTGGCCGAACAAGCTTCTGGAAATCCTGGGACGGTGGAGTGGTATTCTGAAGCCCCGCCCTGTATCCAGAACTTGTTAGAGGCTGATTGTAACCCACTTATTCCATAATGAATGAAGCTCTCTATTGTCTCAAAAAAAAAAACTAGCAAGAGAGATGTCGGTGCTCGACCTCAACCTCCCAAATTTTTTTTACCATATATAATGTGAACAACGGTAAAGAGTATTATCTATCATAAAAATAACAGTATCCGTTATTTAGTTCCAGCAATACATATCTTCCCTCGCATTAAAAAAAATCTTCCCTCGCAATTTTGGAAACCTAGCAGCCACGAAAAAAAAAACAAAAGCGAGAATTTTGCCCTCACCTGAAAAAGCCCTTGGTTCGGACAACACTCGAGGAAACGCTGACGGCTACAATCGCGCGGTAGACGCCAGGCGCCACGCGCCTCAACGGCCACGCGCGGCAAACGGCGCCGGGTGTCCCGCGCCACGGGCATCCCCGCCCAAAAATAGCCCGCCTCCGCGAGCATATAAACCTGGCCTCGCCATCTCCCTTCCCACACCACAGCAAGCGTAGTGATCGATCGAACATCAACACCCAGCTCGCCGCGCGCGTAAGCCAGATCGGGCCCAAGCAGCCGACGCGCCGTCCGCGGACGCCCCCGCCGCCGACGCGCCAGCCGACGGGCCCAGCGCGGCTGCCCCCGGCCCCGAGGGCATCGACGGCCTCTCCGACGACAACGACGACGGGGACAATTAGAGCTGAAGTGAAGCACGCGGTTCGCGGCCGGAACCGGCCAGTGATCTCCGGTTGATTTGGAACATGGCCATTGGAGGGAATCAGGATCAGTCGCCGGATTTGTTTCAAACTGATAATAATGTGTAGGACATGGCCTGCGGCCTGCTATGATTGTCGTCCTCTGAATCTGTTCTTTCTGTCGTTTTTACTGTTTTATTGAGTTTCAATCTTTGTGTGTTGTTAGTGCGTTATAATTGCATTGTTTGGTGATCAGTGTCTCAAGAATGGATCATATGCCAGTATTCTCTTGTTCGATCATTTCTGTGTTTCCCAACAACTGATATGGCGCGTCGTGTATACATGCATGAATGACGAAGGTAGTTTTACGCCTTTCCTCCGTTTCTCCTTTGCAGTGAAAAACATGTTCTCTCGCATATGTTTGCGCACCGGTGTACATTTGATTCAGAAATTGTTCCGATAGTTGTTTTCCCCAACTTTACAATCACGAGCTAGTGAGGGTTTCAGGGAGTTTCAGAATTCAGAGTACTGTTTTCTTGAGCTATCTCAGGCCAGGCCCAACGCGATGACGGCCTTGACGGGTATAGTAACCTCAGGATGCCAGCTGCTAGGTTCGGATGCCACAGTGGAGTTAAAGCAGTGGCTTGCAGAGGGCCAGAGGAGCTTCTGCATATATATATATATATATATATATATATCTGCGCTCGTTGGGTCTCTGGAAATGCAGCTCTAGGCCCTCACAAGCAACTGAAAAATGCAGCTCTGAACAACGATGTCACTGAGTCACTCTAGGACCTGATCCGCACGTTGTTTTCCTAATGGCACCCGCAATGTTCTGAAACTGAAAAAAAAAATGTAAACCTATAAAAATGAGTGCAACGTTCCCAAGGGTGACCTTAAGCTCGAGGGTCAAAATCAAACCAAGGCCATATGTGATCCTTATTGGCTGGCAACTGGAAGGGTGATGTGCGCTTCGCCACTTATCCCGCCTTAATAAGAACTTCTATTTGCGCTTACTACATTTGGCACCATCACCTCTAGATCATCAAAAGTTTTTAGAAAATGGAGACCATTCAGACTGAAGAAGATTGTTCTGCAACATAAACATTTGATACTAGATATGGTCTGTACAAGCCGAGCCCATGGTCACAAGCACTCAAGCAGTGATCTAGCTAGGCTTCCTGTGTGTGTGTGTGTGTTAAGACACTGATATGTAACCGCGACATAGATTAAAAGATTTATAGTTTTAAAATTAATTCGGATGTGATATCCTTTCAGAATATATGTGTGCATTTATGTGAAAATATGTGTTTGTTAAAAAAAAGCATCGAATGTATATACTATGTCCTTGAGCCAGCGAGAAATATGGCCAAGCGATTTGCCAATTTTAGTAAGTGCCTCTTGTCCACGCGGCCATGCCCAACTCAGACACTCCATCCATACCCATCGGAATGATCGGATCGCCAAACGACTCGATTGCTTGCGCGGGCGAGACCACAGGCAGTGTGTGTATATATACACGTCCCGGCATCCCAGTTTCTCCCGTGTCCTGCCATACCCCATTCCTTCGAGCAGCAACCAAATCCCATCGCCGCGCCCACGCACCAAGCACGACACGTACGCCGCCATCCGCTGGTGAAGACATGTCTCGCGCGCTCGCCCTTGCTGTGGTCCTCCTGCTCGCCGCCGCCGCGGTGGCGCCGCTGCCCTCCGCGCTGGCCGCCGAGCCCAAACTCCGGGGTGCTGCCGGGGCCGCGGCCATGGAGGGGTCCGAGGGCGCCAAGGTGATGGCGGTCGGCGCCGACCCCGACCCCGCCACCGACCCCGCCAGCGGCCTGCCTGCCGACCCGGCGCCCGACGCACGCCCCTAGGCGGTTGGGTCGATGCCTTCATGGTGAAGATGTACACGGACACGACGCCTTCGCCTTGTGCCCCGGCCCCGAGTGTTGTTCATCCTGCCTGTGTTCGAGTTCGATCGGGCGTGACGCAGAAGTGAGCAATCTGTCCGTGTTTTTCTTTTCTCGAATATGCAGAGAAAGATGCCATGCATTCTGAATTCTGAAGCTTGGGTTCTCCCTTCCATATATGTTGCTCCACTCTCCAGCCTCGAGGCCATTTCTGGCTTGTTTCTGATGTGAATAAATTGGACATTTGATTGTTGGAAGCATGCATGCATATATGTTTCGAGATTGACGCTTGTATGTTTCCATGCTGTGTATGTGGCGATCTGATCTACACAGTGGGCACTGTTCCCTACCTCTCAAAACAACAGTTGATTATGTTCGTGCAAAAGAGTTCAGAGTTGCAACTTACTAGGCAGAATAAGCAGTATCTATTGACATTGTTATGAAGTATATGAACTCGAGATTCACATGGAGTAGTATATATGCATTCATCTGGTCCAAGAGACCAACAAAACTCAACACAATCAACCTTTATTTTTTCAGAGTGCACGCCATGTGAGATCTTGATCAGTGCCAGCTTTCATCCAACACATCTCCATGCATGCGTACAGAAACGAGGGGGTTTTTATACAGCGGCATTGTCCATGAATAACGGATTCGAGTATTTAAATAGTCACCTCTGCTGTATCATTTTGGCGTTTCTCCTTTCAATATGCCTAAGGATCTTGCTGAATATCATCCCCTGTAATCGGTGATACGATCACAAGCGAGATGCTCTGTGGCGTGTCTTGAACATACTTTAGTCTCCATCAACGGCCAAGCTTATCTGTAAAGTGATCACAAACATTAATACTGTATGATATAGTACCATGGTAAGCATGGTGCACATAATATAGTACTACATTTGTTCTACACTCAGCTCGACTGACTAGTTTTAATCCCAGGTCGACTCGAGGAGTTGGTGGATTCCTGTTATGTGGTTTATACTTTGCATCGACAATCTGAACGCAAGATGATGATTAGACAACCAGAATTTGGGGGAGGGGTCGGTTACTTGGGTTACGTAGCAACAGATTAAGGCTGTGTTTAGTTCCAAAAAAGATGGCAAAATTTGACGAAGATGTCACATCGGACACTGTAGCGCGCGCACTGTAACGCTTTTCGTTTGTTTGTGGTAATCGTTGTCCTACCATGACCTAACTAGGCTCAAAAGATTCGTCTCGTCGTGTACATCAAAACCATGCAACTAGTTTTTTTTATTACCCACGTCTAGTGCTCTATGCACGAGGAGAAAAATTTGATGTGATAGGTGAATAGTGAAGTTTGGAGAGAGAATTTTGGAAAAGTTTGGTGGAAGTGAACACAACCATGTGGTTCAATTGATTTGTACCACTATGACTGATCGAGTATTCGTGGCAGCATTAAGGAAAGTCATGGTACTGTAGTTGTTATAGGTTAGGAGTTAGGACCGGGTGGAGACATTGTTCTCAATTAGTAAATTCTGCGTCCTGAGCCTGTGTGTGTTTTGATCCAACGGTTCAAATGCTACCCAAAATTATTGTAACATGGTGAGTTTTGTACTCTAATACAGTGGATTCCTGACAAATGGAGTTGTAGCATGGTGACTTTTGCACACCAGGCAGGATTAGTATCAACGGAACTTCTATGGGACTTTCAGAGAAGCTCGAGTTCTTTGACACTGACCTTCTGAACCTGATAGTCTTCTAAAGCCTAGCCCTTGCTGCTTCCCTGGATTCATATTCCATGACACCAGGGATGTGAATTTCCATAAGGTACTTCTCCCAGTTGATGAACTTGGTATCACAGGGGATCAGCTCTCTGTCTCTTTCGTTCATCATCGTAATAAGCTTCTGCATGTTGGAGTCATCAAACCTGCAAGTGCAGCACAACGGGTATGAAATGGAAACAACTCTTGATGAAGCAATGGTTTGGAGGTGCGCCTATCTTACCTCCCTTTGAACAACGTGACTGGCTGGTATGCCTCTGCAACAGCCACTGTTATATTGTACTCTCTCTTGAGCTGGTTGTATCTGTTACGGTCAGTGGCGGTAGATAACCCACGGCGTAACATATCCTTCAACCACAAATAATACTAGTTACTAGTATTCACTTGGAGAAAACAGCCACAAAATCAGTGCTGAAGCCACATTTAGTCAAAAACCAACCTGCAAAGGCGCCTTGTAGTGTATATTCATGACCTCGTAGAAGCTGGCCATTGCTGCTTGCACATTCGGCTGCTTCACCTTGACTACATCTCCTTCTGCATTGATGCATGGTTTCTCCGAGAAGTACGTGAACATTAGATGTATAAGCTCACTGATCTTGAGCGGATTACGTGTTGAAGAACCGATATGGTATATCATGTCCGATGGTCCTTGAGGGTGGCAACTGACTATGCAAAGCATTGCATTGACCACGATGTCTGCAGGTACCTTCAAGGCACACGCAAAAAAATGAAGCAAATGAAATCGAAACACTGCACTCATTTGTAATGATTTTGAATCCGAAATTTTATGATTTATGCTCAATACAAGAAGAATGTACTTTACAGTGTCTATGGCTGTTTCGACATCTCCAACCAGAAACTTCATTTGTCCCTTGCCATAATTAGTGACCCATGTGTCAATAGTGCTGTTCCGATTTAACACAGTACTTGAAAGTGAGTTGCACTATATTTGAAGCAATATAGGGAGAGTAAATGGCTCAGGATACTGAAGGAACTTACTGGACTCCTTCGATCCATCCAGGAAAAGGCTCCTTCCACGTGCTTATTATGGCTGGTGGGCGGACTATTACAATTGGGAGCTTTGATCTGTGTTCATAAGCCAGCATCTCACCCATTGCCTTAGTGAAAGTATATGTATTTGCCCATCCAAATTTCTGAGCCCTGTTTAGCCATCATGTAGAAATTTTGAAACATCATTCCTGATGATCTATCATGTATGCAATTCAAATTCTTAAAGTGAATTCTGCAAGTAATGAATCAAAATACAGATGTTTAACCTTTGTGTGCCAATCCTCTTCATGGTGCGTCTTATAGTATCTTCTGAAGCATTGCTGCAAACTAGTTCCTTCAGCTTTGCCTCTGCAAATGCTGTTTCTTCTGAAATGTCCAAGTCTAGTAGGCCATCATAACTCCTGTACTGGTGAAGTGGCTTCTCCAGCTTGATCCCTGGTTTGTCCACATTGACAAAAACTGAAATTCGAAAAAGAACTTATGTTATTTGACAAGAAATCCTTTTCATTGAATAGAAATGAGCTGCCGCAGCTTCAGGTCTCATCTCACCAGTTGAGACAAGAAGAACGAGCTCTAGCTTTGCACATATTGACGCGAATTCGATGACATGCTTCACACCCATGGTGTTTATCGCCAAAGCTGTGTCGTACCTGCATTTATAATTAGCGCAAGCAATGTGAGAGGAAACAGAACTATGGGCTAAACCTGTTTTTACCTTTCTCTGAAGTTAACTGACGCCGCCAAGTGGATGATGATATTCGTTTCTCTCACCATATCTCCGGCAAGATCGGCGTTCCCTATGCCCAAATTCTCGAGTGAGACGTCTCCTGCCACAGGGGAAACCTTGGCCCAGAACCATGAACTGAACTGGGTTTGGTACTTCTCTTGCAAAGACTCAAATATCGGAAGTTGCAGAATCTGACATGGTTCGCCGAGGCAGCGAAGAAGGAAATGAAGGTGAACTAGTTCAGAACTTAACAAAATTTCTCAGTTATTCAGCTAGTTGCGACGCGCAGAAGCAAAATACCTCGGATTTGACTCGCTTCTCCGCGGAGACCTGATCGCCGGCGCGCACCAGGAGGTACAGCCTCTTCACCCGCGGCTGCAGCCGCAGGATCTTCTCCACAAGAACTGTAGCGCATCACCGAAGAAAATCAGTTAATAATACCTCGAAAACAAAATTAGGCGCCAAGATTTAATTTGCACCTACGTTTCGCTATGAATCCGGTGGCACCCGTGATGAGCACAGTCTTGTTGAGGAGACGTTCCGTGACCCCGGCGGGCTCCATGGCGGCTCGAAGATGGTGTGCTTCTGCCCTTTGTCCTCTCATGAAGTGGCGGAGCCGCCGGAGCGCCCCCCTACGGCAAGGTGGGGCGGCTGCCGGACTTAGCCGGCGGCGCAAGACCCCTTCCCGGCAGTTCTCCCCCTCCTCAGCTCGTTAGCTGCTGTTCCTGTTCCCGGCTGCCTAGTGTGCATCCACTGGGAGGTAGAAGAAGCTTGACAACTGGGCCGGCTTGACAATTCAATGACATGCTTGTAGTCTCGTTTTTTTCTCAGCCACTCGAGAAATTTTCTAGCAAGTAGCAATCGAACTGTTGACCAAAAAATGATGTAAATTACACAAAATGTTAGGATTATTCAAGAATATGTGCTTCAATTTTGATTATTTAGCACATCCTATGTATTGTCAAAAATTCATACAAGTTGACCGGCTTTTAAATCCTAATAATCGGACTTGTATAGAGAAGCAATTTAATTCTGAAAGAAATGAGATGAACGCTAAATATTCACCATTTCATTCGCAGGGAGTAGCTTTCTATTTAATTGATAATTTGAATTCAAGTCCACCCACATACTTGCTAACAAATGCATAAATGGTGCGCACAAACGCATGTTACAGGACTAGCAAGCTAGGTAATAAGTGATGGAAATTACAGACTAGTAGCAAATCACCCGAGCTCTAGGTGAATAGCGGGGTGTCCAATGATGGGAACACCATCGGAGGCTGGCAGAGCAGTGCAAAGCACCTCTCATTTTTATGGCGATAGCACAAAACAATGACCAGTCCAGTGTTTACACAGGGATCCTATAATGCATTATCTACATCCCTAAACATGTTCCAATGCTTGAAAGGCTACTGCAAGCTACGTAGCATTGTAGCATGATGAATTTCGTACATTGCCGCAAACTGACCTTCCAAACATGTTTACAAACTCATCTAAAGCCTAGCCCTTGTTGCTTCCCATTCACAATCCATGACACCGGGGATGTGAATTTCCATGAGGTACTTCTCCCAGTTGATGAGTTTGGTGTCACAGGGAATCAGTTCTTTGTCTCTTTTGTTCATCAACGAGATAAGCCTCTGCATGTTGGAGTCATCAAACCTGGAAGCGAAGTACAAAATGTTAACAGTTCTTGATCAAGAAAATGGTTCGTAATATCCTTCTTGGAGCTACCTCTACCCTACCTCCTCTTGAAGAATGTGCCTGACCGGTACACTTCTGCAATGGCCACTGTGAAATTATACTCTCTCTTGAGATGGTTGTATCTATCTTGCTCGTCAGTGGTAGATAACCCACGGCGTTCCATATCCTGCAACCAAAAAATATCTTGCTGGTCAGTGTTTAGATCTGTAGATTAATAGTTTAGGTACCTGTGACACCCTTGCACACATTTAGGGATTGCTGGTGCATTTTACTCTTATATGTAATTGAAAAACTAACCTGCAAGGCCACCTTGTAGTGTATGTCCATGTGCTCATAGAAGTTGTCCATTGATGCTGGTACAATCAGCTGCTTCACCTTGATTCCCTTTCCCTCTGCACTAACAAATGGTTTCTCTGAGAAGTATCTGAACATTGTATGGAACAGATCGCGTATTTTGAGTGGGTTGCGCATGGAAGAACCAATGTGATAGATCAAGCCCGATTGACCCTGAGGGTGGTAACTGATAGTGCAAAGCATTGCATTGACCACGATGTCTGCAGATACCTGCAAGCCATGCACAAAAATGATACTATCTGTTGTGACTTGCACTTGTTAGAACAAATAATCTGTAGTTTCCTCTACAAATCAAATATTTATGCTAAATACAGGAAGAATGCATCATACAATGTCTATAACAGCCGTGACATCTCCAGGAAGAACCTTCAGATGCCCCTTACCATAATTTGTAACCCATGTGTCAATTGTTCTGCACCAATTTCCCAGAGTATTTCAAAGTGAGTTACCGATGATACCAGAATGGAATTTATTGAAGCAATGGTGAGAACAAATGGTTCATGATACTGATGTAACTGACTTAATTCCTTCTATCCATCCAGGAAAAGGCTCTTTCCATGTGCTTGTCGTGGATGTTGGGCGGATTATGGCAATCGGGAGCCGCAATCTCTGTTCATGTGCTAGCATCTCACCCATTGCCTTTGTGAAAACATATGTACTCATCCATCCATACTTCTGAGCCCTGTTTAGCCATCATGTAGAAATTTTGGAACATCATTCCTGATGGTGTATCATGTATTAAAGTGAAACTCTCAAGATTAAACTGTGCAGGTGATGAATCAAGTTCAGATGCAAAACCTTTGTGTGCCAATCTTCTTCATCGTGCGTCTTATAGTATCTTCTGAAGCATCCCTGCAAATTAGCTCCTTCAGCTTTGCCTCTGCCAATGCCATTTCTTCTGAAATATCTAAATCTGATTGGCCATCATAGCTCTTGTACTGGTGAAGTGGTTTCTCCAGCATGATCCCTGATTCCTTTCCATTAACATAAGCTGGAATTGGGAAAAAGCTCTGTCATTTAAGAGAATTTCTTCTTTTTGGACAGAAGTGATCTGATGCCAATTTCAGGCCTTACCAGTTGACACAAGGAGGAGGAGCTCTAGCTTTGCGCATTGTAATGCGATTTCAATAATATGTTTTACACCCATAGTGTTTATTGCCAACGCTATGTCATATCTGCACTTATGATTAGAGGAAACAACATGAACACATAGGCTAATCTTTTTATATAGAAATGAAAATTACAGCCACAACCATTCTCACCTTTCTCTGAAGTTAACTGTCGCAGCCATATGAACGATGATGTTTGTTTCTTTTGCTATATCTTCAGCAAGTGCAGCATCTCCTATACCCAGATTCTTCAATGAGACATCCCCTGCCACAGGGTAAACCTTGTCCCAGAACCACGAACTGAAATGATTCTGGTACTTCGCTCGCAAATATTGAAATATCTGAAGTTGCATAATCTGACACCACAGGCAACAAGAGTAAGAAAAGATGGCCAGTATCAAAATTTAACCAATCACTCAACTAGCTCAAAGAGCCCGTGCGAGATATTCGCAAAGAGCAGCCTTGAGAAGAAGACGACCTCGGAGCGGACCCGCTCCGTCGCCGAAGCCTGATCGCCGGCGCGCACCAGGAGGTACAGCCTCTTCACCGGGGGCTGCAGCCGCAGCAGCTTCTCCACCAGGACTGCACATCATAAGCCAACAGATCAAGCATCAAGATCCAACCACTGGACTCCCCAAACACACCAAATGCATCGGGATTTCGCCGCTACGTTTCGCGATGAATCCGGTGGCGCCCGTGACGAGGACCGTCTTGTTGTGGAGGCGCTCCGCGACCCCGGCGGACTCCATGGCTGGCTACGAGCACTCAGATGCCTGGGATCGATCGGAGCGAGCAGGATCAGGAGTTGAGGACGGCGGCCGGGCTCCTGTCTCCACTCTCCAGAGATTCTTTTTTCTATTCCCTGCACGCGCGACGCGCGCTGCCGGCTGCCGCCAATGCCGCTGGACCATTTCGTCGAACGGGTGACGTGTCTCTGCAGCGGCAGCCCAAACGTCAACATCTTGAACCAGAGCGAGCAATCATCAGAAGCATGGAATCGTCAGAAGAACATCGTCAGGTCAGAGCGCGTCGTCGAAACCATTGGAGCGAGCAGAATCTGGGATAAGCAGCGGCTGCGTAGCTCGAGGAGGAGAGAGGGAGATCGGTGGCTACTCGCCAGCTTCGTGCTGCTATGTTTTCCAAAAAAAATCGGTTGCACTAGCGCCCGGATCGGACGGGCGACGTGGCAAAACGTGGACAAGTGTTTCTCTCCACCGCACTATACAACATGTAAATTTTTTACAACACTCAAAAATAGCGTATGTAACATTAGAACAATATCTGCAACATAAAAAACCATCGGTTGCAACATCAGAAACACGTACAGAAACGCACGCTATCGGATATCATCCAGTTGATACGGGAATAGAGTATAAAAAACCCACCACAACATCAGAACATGTTTCATAAAACATCCAAATTCGAATTTTACATGAAACATCCCAATCAAACTTTATGCAATATCAAGACAAGACTATTGCAACATCAAAATTATGTAACTGCAACATTGAAAAAATCATTGCAACCAATGCAAACGTTTATAGCACGGTGAAACATTGGAACTCGAAGGGTGCAACATGGAAAATCAACAGATGAAACATCCAAAAATAAGTGTTGCAACATGCATAGAGTTATGCAACATGAAACAAAATCTGTTGCAACACCATGAGAGTGCTTAATGCAACATCACCCGGGAGCTCGCCGCCGGCCTCGTGCGCCACCGCCCTGGAGCTCTTGCAGCTGCCGTCACCAACCCCCGTGTGGGCTTGCTGCTCAGCGGCCCGCGTCGCCAGCAGGGGAGCGACCGGCGCAGATCCTCCCTGGCCGCAGGGGAAAGGCCGCCCCCCTATACCTGAGCATTTTTCGGGCCGGGCCGGGTTCGGGCTGGGCCTAAAAAAATCCGGTTATTTCGGGCCGAGAAAATCCTGCCCATGACCGTCCCATTGGGCACACCGGGCCTCAATTTTCGGGCCGGGCTCGGGCCGGGCCCGGGCTTGGGCGGGCCGTCCGTGCATTTTATAGTATAAAAGAGCTAAAAACAGTATTTCGGGCCGGGCTCGGACCAAGATTTATTTTCTCGGGCTGCAAGATCTGTGACCACGCCCGTCCAGTAAGGTCTGTGGTCGGGCCGGGTTCAGGCCGGGCCCGGGCCGGGTCTGCGGGCCGGGTCGGGCCAGGCTAAAAATGCTCAGGTATACCCCCACTGGCGCAGCTCCTCCCTCAGCCACGGCCGGTGCGGCTCCCTGCCGGAGGAGATGGGCGGCGGCAGTGGCGCCCGGAGGAGCGGCGTGGTGGCGGCCGCCGTGGAGGAGAAGCGCCCGGAGAAGCGGCACGCGTCGGAGGTGCATGGGGTGGAGGAGTCTGCGCACGGCTCATGGACGCGCACAGAGAAAAAGGGTGGCCGGGTCGGGCCGGGCCGGGCCGGCGACGGCGGATCCATGGCGGCGCAAGATCGGCGCCCGTCTTCCCCACATCCGGCATCACAAGCTCGGAGCGAGAGCCAAGACTGGCGGTGGCGCAGAGGTGCGGACGGAGGGGAAGCCATGGCAGCGCGTTGGCGCGCGGGCCAGCGTCGTCAGCGCGTGGGGCAGCGTCTGCGGAGGAGCATGGCGTCGGCATGGAGAAGCAAACGCAGGTGGAGTTGGTGGCGTCGACGTGCGTGGAGAGCAGGCGCGGGCGGATCGAGGAGGAGCGGTGGCGAAGGAACCGAGGAGCTGCGGTTTTTTTTTAACGATGCGGAAGGAATGGTGTGGGGGGATTTTTATTGGCTGTGCGGTGTCGCAATGGTGCGGGGGCGTCCGATCCATCGGACGTCTTGATTCTACCATTACCGGAAAAAAATGCCTGCTCGTTTGGTCGTGCGAATGACGTGTCCGTCTTTGCGGTGGCGCGTGGCCGTGGCGCCACTGGCAGGTGGGACCCGCCCGAGGATGGGTGACCAACCACCAGCGGGCCCAGGCCGTTCCCAACTCGCGGCCCGCGACAGAGCGAGACAGATCAAGCCATCCATGCCGTCGGATCACTGACCCCGGGGCCCCAAGCGGTATAATCGCCGCTCGTCCTGGCTGCGGACCTCACCGCCTTCCACACAGATCTCATCTTCGCCTCGGCCGCCCTCCTGCCCGATTCAAAATTTTCGAGCCCCTCCGCCACCGTCTCGGCACTAGCCGTTCCTCTCCCACCTCACCTCCTCCATGCGCAAACCCTAGGTGGCCACGCATCGACCGCCGCCGGAGAGCCATGGAGCATCTGTTCATGCAGGCCTTCGAGCGCGGGGACTGGCTGGGCGCCCAGGTGCAGCAGCAGGTGGACTCCTACTCCCAGGCCCTCGCCTGCCGCCTCCTCGCCGCCGGCCACAAGCCCCCGGAATGGCTCCTCCCCTCCGCCACCCTGCCCCAAGGTGCGACCCCTCCCCCCCCTCCCCTCCATTTCGGTTCCGTCCCCGCGTGGGTGCCGTCGGATTCGGGTGGTTCGTGAGCGGCGCGGGCTGGATTGGGCTGTGACTGTCCGATTGGGGCTGATCTCGATTCGGACAGAGCTTGCGGAGTTCGGCTGGCAGGGTTGGTGGTTAGTGGTGATTTGAACTTAGGTTGTCCTCCAGCAGGCTGTGGCTGACTAGGAGTTGTTTCTAGTGCTAGCATTTTGTGGATGATTGATCTGGGTAACACCTTATCTGTTAATTCGGAGAAATTTTGAGGCGAGGCGTTCGTGTGGTGCCAAAACGATCTTGAGAGTGGTATATTTGCCTGAGAAGCAAAGCGGCCGAGGGTGGAGTTACTTTGTTTCACAGAAAGAATGTGTCCTGCTGCCATGAATAGAATAGAACAGAACTAACCTAGCTAAATATACACGATATAGGTTGCTGCTGCCATTTATAATGAAATTTCAATGATTCCACAATGAAGATATAGTTTGCAACTAAACAAAATAAAATAACTATAGTCTATTTATTCTTTTTGAAATATTGAACTACCTAAAGGTTGCACAAGTATCTGAATTGATGCTGAATGTGTGCATGCCATGTCTAACCATTTTGCTGCGAATGTTGTTTCATGTTATCCTTTTGTGAGCTCTTATTATCTTTCTTTTTGTTCATATACTGAAGTACTCCATTTGTGTGTAGAGCTGAATGGCAAACCAATTGTTCTCACTGGAAGAAATATCACAACACCAGCAGTCAATACGGCCGCCTTCCTGCCTCTAGCTGTTCCTAGCACTTTGTCCAGAAATTCTGACGTTCCAAATGAATGTTGCTACCCAGACACCAATTGTACTGCTCTGGGTACTGGCCAACATGAAGAGGAGCAGCAAGATCAGACTTCACTTAATAAGCAGGATATTTCTGAGACCTGTACTGAGGCCAAAATGTTTTCAAGGATTCAGCGTTCCAGGTCAAGGCAAAGGCATATTGAAGATCGCCTACATGGAAAGGATCAGGCTACAAAGAGTGGAAACAGTGATTGTATGAAAGATAGCACGCATAGGTCTAACCTGGGGAATTTGGGATCAAACAGAGCCAGTGCATTGTCATCAGCCATACCATGTGATGATGTTGCAAACAATGCTGAGACAACATCATCAGGTCCAGATTTTTGTGCCATCCAGGGGACGTCAATTGACTTATTGAAATGCGACAACAATCTTGAAAACCAAGGAGTTCAGTCAGATGGTTTCCCACCACATATTGTACAGAGAAAAATTACCTCTTCTGATAGTGACATTGGGGTCAGTAAAAAATCTTCCGCTAGAGATTCATTGAGTGTGCCCCTTCCAGATCTCTCTAAGCCAAAAGTTGCAGATAGTGTGTGCCACCAAATTACTGAAACTCACATGTTGGTTGAACCAAAAAAGCTCCAATTTGATGGCATTGAATCAGTTTGTATGAATCCTAGCAGTGAACAAACATACGAGCAAAAGGAATCTGGTGTTAAAAGTGACCATCTTGATCTTCCTGGTAGAATTCCTTCAAGTGAAGACCCATCTTCTGCCACTTCTCAGGGACCTCATTATACGGGCAGGTTGTTGCTTGATAATGATAGGTCAGGACATTTGGACCCTGACGGTGCACCAATAGAGCGGCATCACAGATATGCTTTAGAATGTGGCCATCCTGATCTCACTGTTATGCATTCTCCAAATAAGAAATCATCTCTGACATGCCCCTTTGAAGCATCAGATTCTATTGGTGAACCATTGCTTCAAAAGGATACCGAGCATGTTTCTGAAACCAATTCTTTGGGAAGATCATGTCCCAGGGTCAGCCAACCACTTGAAATGGATACATCAAACCATGATGGTACCAATTGTTCTCAAGGGCCTTGTTCCATGTTCAACCTGCTGCTTGAAAATGATACATTGCAGGCTATTGAGGATGATGAAAAATTGCAGACTTCCAATTCTCATGTCTCACCTCCATACAGTGGACCTTTGCAGCTACCTAACCAACTAGCTGACTCAAGGTTTGGAGCTCATGCACAATTGGAAACATCACCAAAAAGTTTGTTAGAGGAGGATGGGCATGGACATCTTTCAAATTTGCCAATACACTACATAAATACCGGATGCTCCCAAGGCAGATCACCTCAAAACTTTACCTCCAATGGTGTTTGTCAATCAAACCTCTTATCTTATGAAACGCAAAGTAATAGCAAATGTTCCAATGGTTGTGGTGCTGTGAATAACTTTGAATCTGCAGATAATGAGTTATCTCAGGAACCATGTTTATCGGTCAGATCATCCTTGGAATTTAATGGGAGTATTCCAGATGCGGAAACTCCATTAGGACATCATCCTCTGGGCATGGAAAATGAGATGGTCAAAGCAAATCCAGTATTTGACACGGTCAACTGTTATTCAGGAAAATTGGGTGATGATACTCAGATCAGCAAAGCCTATGATGGCTCTGCTTCTGTGGTTCTGAAAGATATGCAAAGTAATTCATCTCAAAGAACCACAGAAATGCATGGAACAGAGAGGAACAGTGTGGCTTTGTCAGAAAAATGCAATGAAAGCCTGCGACAAGGTATTGTGATTGCTCTTTGTAGATCATTATCCTTCTGTTTTGTAGCAAATGACACTCTGATATATTCTTAACTTGCAATCTTTCAGGACCAGAACAAGAGACCCCTCATGCTGAGGATGATGTGCAAATAAATGCTAATTCATGTATAGCTGAGAGTACCCAGAAAACAAAGTCTGCATGTACTTCAGAATCACTTGAGAAGAGCAATAAGCACCAAGAGGACAGAGCAAATTCTCAGAAGAGGTCAGTTGCAGATGGTGTTCGGATAAATGGGGGTATGTCATCCAAGAGAAAAAGAATAAAATGCCAAGACATTGAGCTTCCCAGTTCTTATGACACAAAGCCATTGTCTCTGAACCATCAAGATGTCATTGGCACCCATGTGGTAACTGCAGAAAATTTCTCGGGGAAATCGCGACCTTCGGGTCGTTACTTCTTAAGGAGCTCAGGATTCAGTGAGCTCATGTCTCTCAAGTCTGAGACAAAGAGTGATACAACGAACCGCAAGATGTCAGTTCCAAGTGTTGTTCAGCAAAATAGGAATTCTTCTCCCAAATTAAGAAATAGGTCCAGCCTATCTGAGGTTGCCCTCTGTAACTCTTCCAGAGCAAAGGCTTTATCACCTCATTTTGGTAGCAGTATCAGCAGCAAGATTGCAGTTGAAGAAATGGACCTCCAAAACTATGAAGCACAGTTACCAAATATTTTGGATGTTGCGACAGCTTCTCCTTTACCTAGCAGCTGTAATATTGCACTTGATAGCATGGAACTCTGCATGCAAGAGGTATGTGTGCAGCAAGTGTTCCAATTCTTCCATTCTGAATTTGTGAAAATACCAATTTAAAACACTATACTTCAGATTACCCTAGTGCAAGTTTAGAGAATCGGATGATTTCAGTTTTATCTAAGTGGAAATTTTGTTCATGCCTGATTCTTAATTATATTGTTAGACTTGTTAATTTCATTTGGTCCATTTTTAGCTGGTAGAGTTCTGTAGTGTTCAGTCTGAAATCTAACTTAATGTTTTTGAATTTGTTGGTGAATTCCAGAGCATTGACAGCTTTTCTTCTTTGTTGGCAGGAAAATCCTTACTTACAAGGTGAGGGTCTAAGTGTTTCTAATTCCAGTGTGAAACATCAACAAATGGCTCTTCAGATGGATGAAATATTGTCTCAGAGTGTGATAATAAATCCAGAAAATTATTCGAGCTCTGATTATCCATTGGATCATCATGGTAAACAGGCATCTGCTCCAATTGCATTGGTTCATGAGAAATTAAGTTTTGGCTCTGACATAGAAGTTGATGGGAAATTTAGACGTGAAGATCTAGCAGGACGTTTACTGTTTGATTCCACTATACCAAGGCAAAAGAATGATGAATCTGTGGAGTGTAATGATACAATGCCACAATTCGAGAGCTTTGATTTTTCTGTTCCATTTGACAGTCCAACTGCTGAAGAAAGTACATTTGAAGCCCTTCATGATTCCAGACAACTTGCTACCTTTAGTTCTGATATCTCCAAGTATAAGATGAACACTCTGAGTGGTATGCGTCAGCTATTGGCAACTATGTCGGGGAAAGATGCAAACTGTTCATTCGACGATGATGATGAGAAACAACACAGTGAAAGTATTGATGGAAGAATAACAGATATTTTTGGCTCATGTGTATTGGGACATAGTGATTCCTTTTTCACTTCTGATGCTGTAGCCTCATGTTCTTCAAATTCTAGCGACAAACAAGAGAGCAGTGAAAATCCATTGACCCCTGCAATTGAAAAGTATAGTCTGGGGAAATTTTCGGGTAAAAATGGATCTGTTTCCGAGCATATGGGTTCAATTCCTGAGCTTTCGTGTTTCCGAATTGATGAAGACAGTGACATTGCAGAAGAAAATGAGTACCAAGACATATTACCTGGATGTGTAGGTACCCAGAGGCAATCTGGCAGAAAAGTACTTAGGGATATCACTGGATTATGTCAAAACACTGGGAATGCTGCCTCTTGTTCCATAGGTATCATGAATACAAGTGACACAGACCTCACTACAGAAACTTGCAGCAATGAACTCAATCATCATCCAGGTCTCAGGAATGATGGTGATAACAAGAAGCCTAAAGAAAGTTATGCTTCTTTAGTAAAGAAAGGAGGGCAAAAGTCTCATTCACTCCGTAACAGATTAAGCAAGACAGAAGCAAGACCTAGTGAAGCAAATACTGGCAAACGGTCTAAGCCTAGCAATATTGTTGCTAATGTGGCATCTTTTATACCTCTTGTGAAACAAAAGTTGCAACCCACACCGGCATGTGGTAAGTCTTATTTGTTTACTTGCACTATTTAATATTTGTTTAAAACATGTTTGCTAAATCTATTTGGCAACCCATCCTTTAAGTTACAAGTATTTGTTTGATCGGCGCTCACAAAAAGGCATCTACAAATGGGCTTCCTGTGTCGTAGGGAAAAAAGATGTTAGAGTGAAGGCACTTGAGGCAGCTGAAGCTGCAAAACGTCTTGAAGAAAAGAAACAAAATGAGCGTGAAATGCGCAAAGCAGCAGCAAAACTAGAGCGTGAGAAACTGAAGCAAGAGAAAGAATTAAAGCAAAAGCAGGAAGAGGAAGAAAAGAAGAAAAGAGATGCTGATGTAGCAACTAGAAAGAGGCAGAGGGATGAGGAGGAAAGGAGGGAAAAGGTGAGAAAAAGGAAATGCGTCCAAGAAGCTCGAAAACAACAGAAGCAGCCTATGGAAAGAAGGCATGCCAACAGTGAGAAAGATGATCATCCAAAAGCTTCTGTGAGTAGAAGCTATATGCTTGATCTCTATCCAAGTGTTTCTTAAGATATATATTTGTATAAAGTATTTTCTTCATTGCAGGATAACAAGGATTTGGTTGAATCAGTGAAAGGCCAAGCAAAACCTGATGAAATGACAAGTCTTGGAGATAAGGCCACTAACAGTCTTGGAGATAAGAATTCTGACGAGAGGGCTGCAACTTTTGGATCTCAATCTCAGGAAAATATCCCAGAGAGGCTTGAGGAGGTATGTTCTGTAATCTTTACATAACCTCACCTTGGGGAGGACCTTGCTTGTAATTATCGTGTGAAGCATGTAGGGTTTTTAGACTAATCAGTTCAAATTCAACGAATTTATTATAAGATCTTTAAAAAGGCCTTTGGAAGATATTACATTAAACATTTTTTTATTTGAGATCATAAGTCTTGGAAACTGTGTGAAATGCTGGAATGCAAAGATTGCAGCTTAATTTTTGGATGGTTAAAATGATGCAGATTGCCAAACTTGGCTATTTTGATTAATTTAATAGTGTATTCTCACTTCAACATCAATGGAGGTCCTAATTATGAATTCTATGCTCTGGTTTGTTGAACTTTTGTAGTCTTACATGATGACTCCATATAAAGATTCCGATGATGAGGATGAGGATTTTGAGCTTAAAGAAGAATCAAGACGGAGAAGGAAATTGATTCCGTCCTGGGCTCGGTATGTATCTACCTTACAGTTGCAGAGTCTCCTATTAACCTAGCTGCTGTTCTTTAAATATGTTATGCTGATGTGATGCCTAATGCAGCATAGCTTCCTTTTTGCTGTTCTTGCAAAATTTACATAAATGTCACTTGCCTTGCTGTTGAGCTCAACGTGATGGTGTGTGTGTGTGTGTGTGTGTGTGTGTGTGTGTGTTTGGGATGTTCTCTTTGCATACATGAATTGATTAACACTCTGATGTAACTGAGAATATGGAGATATCTCTTTAATGCTCATTCCCATTTTGTTACTTGATTCTGCTTCTCATTTTCCCTTAAGGCGCTAATGACATGGTGTCTTCATCTCTTATTTGCAGGGGAGAAAACTTGGAAAAAATCTTACTATACAATTATGCTTTGGAGCATAAAAAAATCTTTGCCCAAAAATGCTCCTCTAACCTATCTGAAAGTAACCTCCTGTTCATCAGCAACTTTGTCAATTAACTTTGTTCTGGAAGTTGCTAGCACTTACTTTACTGTTTTCGCTGCAGTTTGTCCAGTCCACATTCCGCAACGTGGCTTCAGATGAGTTTCTTTATAAGAAAAGGGTTCCAGATGAGTTTCATTTGACGAACTGTTGATTATATGCTGCTGTCTCCAGGCATCACAATTTGGCTTCTGACAGCAGCATGTGTATAAGCTGATCACACCATTTTCTGGTTTCAACCATGTAGAAGAACATCCTTGTATTACTAGGGGATTGCGGCAACGATCGTTGTTGTATATAGCTTTAATTTGTTGGCAAAGATGTTTCTGTTGCATTATTCTTTGTGCAAGGAGATAAATTGTTCGCTGATAAGAGTAGGATTCTTGTTTGCGCACTGTGCTCAAAAGAGCAGCATGGTAGCTGTGACGCTACCCGTGTGTACATTCTGTCCAGACTGTGTAGCATGTAATGCCATGAATTACTCAAACACGAAAGGAGAAGTATATGTTTTTCATTACACAAAGAAATTGGAATGTTAAATCCGCTTCGATCAAAGGATGCGAAGCTTTCTTAATTCTTACTGAATAGCTGGGAATAAAGAGAATAACTTTCGAAAACACTTCTCACTAAGAGATTAGGACCATCCCCTCCACTCACGGAGGACCTACATGTCACAAAAAAAACGTTAACAAAAGGGGGAGACCCATTTTATCGAGTTGTAAAGTGATTTCTCCCTCAAAATCCCAAAAAAATTTCACCCAAAAAGGGCCCATCTAAATATACCCACATTTATACCCACATGTATACACAATTGTCCCGTATTGTTAATAGACAATAAATTAGAAAGTTTTTCTCCATATAAATGAATGTCAACTATTGAGTTTTGACTTTTGAGAATACATAAAGCGATGAGCGAATATAAAGTAGTTTTAAAAGCGCTTCGCAGGCTGGTCTGTTTACTATGGTACGTGCATTCTTGCTAGTAGCTGGGAAAAAGAACAAGGAAGTGCCTAACAGCATGGAACACCCATGTCATGGCTAATGAGGATGTTGCAGTCAAAGAATTGTATTCCCCATAGGTAAATTACGTGTGGCGTTGGAACGGCCTGGCAAAGCCATCACATCTGTCTTCCGGGCGCTGGCGATGAGGCGACCATGGCTTTCCGTGCGAAGACGAGTGAGTCGGTGACTGCTGATTGTCGGAATGGAGGTCGCGGTGGTGAGCAGGTCGGCGATGAGGAAGCCCTTGACTTGAGGGTGGCCAGCCGCAGGCCGTGGCGCCACAGCACGTCGGCGCTAGTCTTGATCCCTGCCAGAATCCTCACCGCCGGCCGCGCCTGCTCAAGCTCAACAGGGCCACCTGCACGCGCAAGCAGTGCGTATCAGAACTTCAGGAGGCGTTGCGCTGGACTAACCCGGCCACGAGAAGAAGCGATCGAGTTGCATGGGCACAGGAGAGGTCATGGTTGGGTTGGGTGGCCGGTCGGCGATGACAGTGAGAGCAGAGAGCACACGGCCCTCGCAGAAGCGAGGCTTCTCCTCGCTGGTGCTGGGTTGTGCTCTCTCTCTTCTGTCATCGCTCTAGATCAGTCCACTCCACCGTTCTCCATGCCCGGCCGGCGCCCGGCGTCCGCCCTCTCCCTTGCCGCGGAACCCCTGCACGCCGAGAAAACTAGTGAGAGACGCCATCAGAAGCCTTGGCGAAGCCATCCAGACCATGTACCACGGCACGCCACGATCGAATCAGAAGAGCGTGGATGGAGTTGCTTAGCTTTGCCGCGAGGAGGAGATCAAACGAAGCATGGCGATTGATGAAGAGCAAGACCACTGGCTGCAGGCGAAGGTGGTTGTGCTGTGCGTGCCTGCGCGAGGCGTTTGCGCCTCAAATAGCAAGCGCCGTGCGCCGGGCCGGTGAGCCACGGGTTGCTGCTGCTGCCAGAGCCCAGAGGCCTGGAGCACCTCGGGCTCCAGTTAAACCCACCGCGCCGCGCCGCGCCATGGCCTGCTGCAGCCGCTGCGGCGACGCTCGTGCTCGCGGCGCGCGGCTCTGGGCTAGCGTGCACGCCAGCAGTCACCGAGTCACGCACGCGGCCGTGGTTCGGTCACGGTCCGCAGGCCACTGCATGGGATTAGGGGGCCCGAGGTGGTGGAGGTGGATCAGGGTGCGTCCATCCCATGCCATCGGCGTGGCGTACCCGTGCTTGCCTATATATATGCTCGTGATGTCATACGGTGGGCACAATTTTTCTTTCGATGCATATATAGTAGATTATGAAACGCTACAGAAACTCGTTCCTGACAATCAGAGCGGCAACAAAAGTTCAATGGCGAGATTTGAAGGCACCAAAGTTCAATCACAGGCTTGCTTGGAAAATCAAAATCTACCAAATCTTCTTCCTTGATCGGTCGTCACCGACACCTCCTTCTTCGACGCCATCACGGCGGCCGCCGTTGGTCACGGCCGTGATCTCCCAGAGCATCAGCTGGAGGCACCTCCTGTAGAAGCCGGCGTTCATCTCCATCAGGTCCATGGACGTCGCCGTCTCCTCCTGCGACGCGCGCAGCAGCCGCCCCTTCTCCGCCAGCTCGCGGGCCCTCGTCCACGCCACGCCGCCGTGGAGCCTGAACCGCTCGCCCAAGCCGCCGCCGCCCCTGGCCAGCTCGCCGGGCACCGTCCTGACCACCAGCGCGCCGCCCACCGCGCCAGCGCCAGGGACAGCGCGGTGCACGGGAGCGAGAGGGTCCGGAGGCGGGCGCCGTCCGCCAGCCTCCAGACCTTGCACGTGCCGTCGGCGGAGGCCGTGGCGACGACGGCGTTGCACCCGCCGCGCCCGCACCCGACGCAGGTGACGG
>OAMR01000490.1:445240-455442 GCA_900205405.1 Echinochloa crus-galli
CGGTGCCCGGCGCCCCCGCCGGGCCGGCCGCCGCCCCCCGACCCCCTTTCTAGGTCCGGCGGCGGTGGATCTCCCCCAGCAACCCCGCCCCCTAACCCGGGCACTAACCTGATGGTGCCGACGCCGGAGAAGACAGCGGCGGCGACGCGAACGGCCGTAGGAACGGCCAACGAGGAAGAGAAACCAATTCTTTGATGGGCTGCTGTGAACAGGCCTTAGCGAATAACTCGCATATGGGCCTCTAGAAAAGGAAGACAGGCCCGAATCAACCTTCGTATTATCTCCTCGTTGCATTTCTATCGTCAGCACCACCCCTTCGTCCGTCCGTCGCCTCCTCCCCCCACAGCCCAGCCGCGCCAACTCCCTAAACCCCAGCAAATGGAGGGGATAGCTCCCGCCGTCTCGCTGTTCCGCCCGCGCGCTTCTGCGCGCTTCCCCATTCTTCTGGCCGCGGACCCCCCCGGCGCAGGCGGTAATTCGAATTCCCGCTAATTTTATGTTGTTTGGTTAACTACGAGCGCTCGTGTGGCTTGAACACTGGGGCTTTTTTTTTTTGGTTGGATCTTTGAAAGGGAGGAGGAGCAGGGTTTCGAGGCGTAGCCTTGAGACGTCTCCGCCTGGAGCAGGTAAGGGGGGAGGAGACGAAGTTGCTGCTTCTATTTGAGTGGTTAATTTGGACCGTCCGGTTTGTTTATTTCAATTCGTGTAAGATTTTTATCCTTTTTTGGAAGGGAGGAGTTCGGTCCGGAAGCGCGGCAGTAGTGAGGCTGCACCTCGCCGATCAGGTAAAAAGTGCTGACGACCATGGTAATTGAGGATGCGCTCATCGAAGAAGATCAGCAACGGCAATGGCTGATTGGAGAGCCTCGCCCGCAGGTAATACAGGATGAGCTTGGCGTCCGTTGGGAGGAAGTGGTTGCCCGGAGGCAAGTTGAGCACGAACCTTCTCACCAAGCTTAAAGTAGAGGAAGAATCAACGTTGACAGCGGTAGCACCTGACCATGAAGAGTTAGAAGCAGCGGCGGCGGCGGCCGCGGTCATGGACGGAGTACAATCCATCACCGACATCGTAGAGAAGAGAACCTAACTAGTATTTATTATGAGTCTGGAATTAACTGAAAAAAAATCCCGTATGTGCACGCTAGACCTCAATTTCTTTACCTAAATTGGAAATTTATTGCAGCAGAAAGTCGAGTGCATGATTTTTTTGGCAACAAATTCTCTCCCTTTTTATTTTTTGAGAAAGAACAAATTCTCTCTCTCTTTTTTTTTAGCACAACAAATTCTCTTTTGGGAAGGATGAAGATATCGCGCGACGGGTCGCGCTGTATCGTAACGCGCGACCCGCGACCCCGTTCTCGTTTTCTTTTCCGGCGCGCGGAGGCCACGCGAACCCTTTTTTTTTCTTGCTAGAAGCTTCTTTTGCCTTTCCGTTTCTTTTGTTACTGCCCGTGCCAACTTGATCCATCAAAAAAACTCAAGCCACCGACCGTCATCCGCCGCTTTTATTGACCTGTGTGGGCTAATTTACAATTTTCTAATTTATCTGTATCTAAATCATGGCCTTACAAATCTAATTTGGATAGAGGTGATGACTGATGTATCTCTCTAGATTAGGATGGTGTAAAAACTTGTATAGGTTTAAACTATCAACTTATATAAATTTTATTAATATATATAGATTTATTTTCATAATATATGTTAGTCGTCGTATACGTAGGTTGATAGTCGTAACACACAGATTGATGAGCTAATATTTAGAAATTAGAATACATGAAGATTGATAGTAATAATATATAGATTGATAGTCATAATACAAATGTTGATACTCAAAATTTATGTCGATTGATAGTTACAATATATGTAGGTTGATAGTCAGAATACACAAACTATTACAAGCTAATACAAATAGGATAGGATGGTACTTAGAATATATATAGATATAGTTTGATAGCCATAATATATGTAGGTTGATCGTTAGAATATACGTGTTGATGTACCGAATATACAAATTGATACTCATGATATATGTAGGTTTATAGCCATAATATATATAGATTGATAGGAACCAAGTTGACAGTATAGAGTACTTATCATGATATAATCGATGTTTAAGAAGTTAAATATATAGGCCAGTCAAGTGTATAATCAGTATTTTTTTTATACAAAATACTATAATTTAACCTGTAAGCTCACCTATATTAACTCTATCTAGTTCACGTGGAGATCACCACGTTCAACAAGCTGTCGTTAGTATGGGCCAAATAACGTTACTGGACCAACGAACGTCGCGGTTCCACAATCGCGCACCATCATGATGGGCCGGTTGGGTCGCGCGTTCCGTCGCCAGCGCGACGGATCGTCCGATAAACTTAACGTTTGGGAACGGCCAACGAGGGAGAGAAACCAATTCTTTGATGGGCCGCTGTGAACAGGCCTTAGCGAATAACTCGCATATGGGCCTCGAGAAAAAGGAAAGCAGGCCCGAATCAACCTTCGTATTATCTCCTCGTTGCATTTCTATCGTCAGCAGTCAGCACCACGCCTTCGTTAACCCCTCGTCCTCCGTCCGTCGCCTCCTCCCCCCACAGCCCAGCCGCGCCAACTCCCTAAACCCCAGCAAATGGAGGGGATAGCTCCCGCCGTCTCGCTGTTCCGCCCGCGCGCTTCTGCGCGCTTCCCCATTCTTCTGGCCGCGGACCCCCCCGGCGCAGGCGGTAATTCGAATTCCCGCTAATTTTATGTTGTTTGGTTAACTACGAGCGCTCGTGTGGCTTGAACACTGGGGCTTTTTTTTTTTGGTTGGATCTTTGAAAGGGAGGAGGAGCAGGGTTTCGAGGCGTAGCCTTGAGACGTCTCCGCCTGGAGCAGGTAAGGGGGGAGGAGACGAAGTTGCTGCTTCTATTTGAGTGGTTAATTTGGACCGTCCGGTTTGTTTATTTCAATTCGTGTAAGATTTTTATCCTTTTTTGGAAGGGAGGAGTTCGGTCCGGAAGCGCGGCAGTAGTGAGGCTGCACCTCGCCGATCAGGTAAAAAGTGCTGACGACCACCATGGTTGTGTCGAGAATAAACATGTTTGATTGGCTGATTAACCAAGCAGGCAGTGGCACATTTCTGAAGTGAGGTAGTAAAAAAACCAGGATATATATTATAGTGTATGCTTATGCAATGTAATGTGCACAGTGCACTGATTTGAATGATGCAATATTGCAATAAATTTGTGGTGTCTACTGATGCATTTCCTTAATGCACCTGGAATGTTTCTGTCAGTTATTTTAAAACGTTTGTTCCATAATATTGAATGATTGCAGATAGTTAGAATATGCTTGTAGCTCGCTAACTTTGCTGTTGACTGTTGATTTTGAATGCCTTTAGACTTCTCATGTGGTAACTGTAAGGTTGTTTACCGCAATTGTGATATTAATCCTGCTACATGTTCTCATACCATTTCACGCTACATGTTCTCATATCATTTGAAACTTGAAAGTGACATCTTATGATTTGTCCTATTATGAACCAAGGAGTTCGTGTGTCTTGAACAACTGGAGCGAGAGTTCAAGACTTTGCTAATTCTTCTGCTGTACACTTATTTAGTAAAATACTCAAGCACTAGTGCCTGGGGTGAAATGTTTCTTTTTGTTTCATAGTGCCTCGATTCGAGTCATGCTTTTCTATCTCTTGCCGAGGAACAGGGAAACCACCTGTTCTCAGAAAGGATATTACCTGTGCTCATAAAAGGATTTACATTGCGTAATTGGTGTGTGATTCTAACTACCAGTCAAAATCTCCAAATTTTTCTTTTAGGAATTACTGGAGTTCCAAAGCTTGCACCTGTAGCCTCAACTAAAAGAGGAGGTAAAGAGTGCTATTTGAATATCTTTAGCTTAGTTACCCACTTTTGTAGTTTAAATGTGGTTTTTCTTCTTAGGGAGGAGTAAGGATCCACTTGTTAATTTGGAGGTCTCTCATCACAGAGCGGGTAAAAAGTAACAGTTATAGTTCTCAATTTTTGCTATTTGCATGTATTTTTCATATAAAAAATTAAGTGATGATAATATTTATTGAGTTTTTTTTACTTATTCATCTTATTTGTGTCCGCAAAGCAGTTGCAGCAGTGAGGTTGCTGAGAATAGAGAAGGGGAAGGCATTTGCTGATCTTTTGAATGAGAAAGCAAATGATTCTGGAGATAATGAGATGGGATATGTGGAGAGGACGCTAGGTTTCAGGACACGGTATTTGGATGACAGGGATATTAGACTGGTACAAGTGACATGCTTCACAAGTTGAATTGGTGGTTCTATCCACACATTTCTATTTGTTCAAAAGGCATAAACTATAAGATTGACAGAATTTATATGTAGGAGTTTGTGTTGCTGTCGACTGAATTTAATTTATCCCAAAAAGCATACATTTTTGGGATGTTGCTGGGAAACTCGAATATTTAACATAGCCTTCTAGCCTGGCAATCATATATCCCTTTAATATTTGACGAACATATACCTAACCAGTTCTCAGTTATTTTGGCATCTTCACTTACTACTACCTGCATGTATAGGCTTGTAACTATGTTTCAAGGCTTGTATATGCACGTACAAATGGGTCTAAAGCTCCTATCTCACTCTCTTATGCTTTTGTTGTTAGGTTACTGTCATAGTTGCTGGAGATGTGCGTTGGAAGCGCTACCTTGATTATCTTATCATGTCGCTATGTAGCGAGGAGAAGATGTTCAGGGAGATGGAACCACTTCTTCTGCAGGTCTCTCATAGTCTCTTATATCTCCTTAAACCATATATTCTTTGTTGAATACGCACTATAGTAGTTAACTCCAAAATTATAAAACCTTAGAATTTTAGCACTTTGTGATTTCAGATATTGCGAATTGGCTTTTTTGAAATTCTCAAGCTTGATGTACCAGCTTATGCTGCCGTTGATGAGGTATTTTACTTTTCTTTCTTTCCCCTTTTCCCTTTTCCATGCTCTCAAATTAAGTTAGGCCTTCTTGTGGCTACTGTTGTTTGATCAAATCGTTAGTAGCAATTCTTTTTCAGTCACAATCTGTTTTATGTAAGTTCCACGGCACAAATATGACACTGAGCTGGCAGCGCATCACTTTATTCTTGTCATATATATTCCATAACAGAGAATAATGATGTTGTTTTATCGTGATAGCTACATGATATTGGCTGATTGTCCACATTCTTTTGTGCCCCCATTCAAACTTCAAATGGCAACTTTAGTTGTTTCACTTTTCCTAATAAGCAATATGTATTATATGTTCATGGGTAACAGTGATTAAGGGAATCTTTTGAAGTTGTCTGTGTTTTTTTTTGGTACAACTTACATTTTTTATATTGTGATCAGACATAGTATGTTTAAAATAACCAAGAAAAATTATGTTAAAAAACAGAACTAAAAAAAGTGATTATGTTTCATGGGCTGCCAATATTATGGTCATGTTCCTGTTTCAGTATTCTTAAATTATTTCACCTTTTCGACTAATCCTTGTTACCTGAGTTTCATTAATTATTCTCCTATCTTTGGGATACATATTATATATTTGTCACCTATGCTACTAATGTTAATGTTAAACATATCATTGTATATATATTTATCATTTTTTAAAACATTGATCTGATGACCTGTCCTGCAAATCCAAATTTCAGAACGTAAGGCTAGCTAAAGTAGCTTTAAGGCCTGGTGCTGGGAACATGGTGAATGCAATTCTGCGTAAACTTGTATTGCTAAAGGTACAGACAATGGACTTGATCTAATCAGCCCGATCGATAGGATGGTGTTGCTACATATTGTTTTGTTGCTCTTCATAATTCAGGAGACAAACTCTCTTCCTCTTCCATTGATAGAGGGTGATGATCGTGCCCAAGCTCGTGCTCTTTCCATAATTTATTCTCATCCTGTTGTAAGTTCACTCTACTTTTAAGAAATAGTTTTCTTCTTTTTGTATGTTTTTTATTGTTGTGTTCTTCCTCACTACCATAAATATACTCACATTTCTGAAGTTACTACTTGAAGTAATTCTTTATCGATCAATATCTTTAGTACCTGGAGTAGTGTAGCTGTGGGGTGTTTCCATACTTCTTTCTGGCTAAAAATCTTTGCATGAAAACAATACATACAAGATCATGAGGGATTCAAAATTCTAAGCTATAATATGCGTTCTGCGCTGAAGTGGATGGTTAGAAGATGGATACGATTTCATGGAAAAGACGAAGCTCTAAGATTGATGGATTGGAATAACAGTGATCCTCGTTTCAGTCTAAGGTCTTAACCAATGTTATTGTGTAATGCAATCCGCCTGCTTATGCATCTGTGCCTGCTTGACTGATCTTTATATACTTTGCTTCATAGGGTGAACACATCTAAAGGCTATACAAGGGTTGACCTTGTAAAGCGATTGGAAAGTTTACAGGTGCTTTCATTAATCTTATTACTCCTTGTTTTGTTGCACATATGTTCGATTTCTTAGGATGAAGAATAAATGAGTATGTAATGTGCTTTGTGCACTTCATGGATGGCATGTGCCTAAGACATTTTAATTCACGTGGGAGAATATCAATTTGATAAAGAGCTAGTTAGTCTACCTCTAGTATCATATCCATGCTAGACAATTTTGCAATTTAATCTGATGGATGATCTTTTCAGGTGCATTATGAAGAGTCAATCATGAATGAATTCGTCCGCATTCAGGAAGGGATGCAGGTAAGCTAGCTGAATAGATCGGTGTTTCTGCCTTTTGTAGGCATTTTTTTTGTGGCTGATCTACTGATTTCGTCTGTAAACAGCTCCCCCCCTCGTCTTTGTGTAGGACAGCAGTTAGCATCTTTGTCCTTGGTCTCTTTTGGGGCTGCTGCTGGTCTTTGTGTAGGACAGCAGTTAGCATCTTTGTCCTTGGTCTCTTTTGGGGCTGCTGCTGGTCTTTGTGTAGGACAGCAGTTAGCATCTTTGTCCTTGGTCTTTGTGGGCTGTTCTGGCTGGTCAATAGTAGGACTAGGACAGCAGCACATGGTGGTAGTTTGCTGCCCTCTAAGGACAGCAAAGGACAGCACACGCTGGTAGTTTTCGCTGCTCACTTGGGCAGCATCTTGGACTAGCATATTAGAATATGCTAGGGGCTGGTTCAGCCTATAAATATGTATCCCCAACCCCTTGGGTTGGCATCGCATTGTGAAGAGAAAACAGAAAATTGCCCCAACTTCGAGTGTGATCCTCTTTAGATGAGAGTAACCATGTTGATGATATGCTAATTACTGGAGATGATTTAATGTATCTCAGCCGGCTTGGGTTCTTGATTCAGGGGCTTCCTTTCATGTGACATCAGATCAGTCTCAGTTGGCTACCTGCAAGCCAATCACTGATGGTGCTTCTATTCAGACAGCGGATGGTACATCCTGTTATATTACTCATCGGGGTTCTCTTTATAGCAAAAACTTTTCTGTACCTGATGTCTCATTTGTACCTCAACTTTCCATGAATCTTCTTTCAGTGGGCCAAATTGCTGATCATAACTGCTTTATTGGATTTGATGACTCATCTTGTTTTATTCAGGATCGTCAAAGTGGGGCTGTGATTGGGACTGGCCATCGCCGTAGAGGTGCTCCTGGCCTCTACATTTTGGACACCTTGCGCCTTCCTTCTTCCACCGCTTGTGTGTCATCTATTTCATCATCACCTCCGTCATCTTTTGCGAAGTGGCATCATCGACTTGGTCACCTCTGTGGGTCTCGGTTGTCCACATTAATACAACAGGGTTATTTAGGTCATACATCTGTTGAGTCTAACTTTCATTGTAAGGGTTGTAAGCTTGGAAAACAGATTCAGCTTCCCTATCCCTCTAGTGTCTCTCATTCTGCTAAACCTTTTGATCTTATTCACTCAGATGTGTGGGGTCCTGCTCCTTTTGCTACTAAAGGTGGCCACAAATACTATGTTATATTTGTTGATGATCATTCTCGATACACCTGGATCTATTTTATGAAACATCGGTCCCAGTTGTGTTCTATTTATCAATCTTTTGCTCGCATGGTTCATACTCAATTTTCCAGCTCTATTAAAATTTTTCGTTCCGACTCAGGTGGTGAATATTTATCTGATCTTTTTCGCCAGTTTTTGATTTCTGAAGGTACTCTTCCACAGCTCTCATGTCCTGGTGCCCATCCTCAAAATGGTGTAGCTGAACGCAAACATCGTCATATCATTGAAACTGCTCGGACTCTTCTGATTGCCTCCTTTGTTCCTTCTCACTTTTGGGGGGAAGCAGTCTCAACATCTGTTTATCTCATCAACAGACAACCGTCATCCAAACTATCTGGTAAGTGCCCTGGTGAAGTTCTTTTTGGCACTCCTCCTTCCTATGATCATCTTCGGGTTTTTGGATGTACTTGCTATGTTCTGCTTCCACCTCGTGAGCGAACTAAGTTGACAGCTCAGTCGGCTGAATGTGTTTTTCTGGGGTATAGTCTTGAGCATAAGGGTTATCGTTGTTATGATCCTTCCTCTCGTCGCATACGTATCTCTCGTGATGTGACATTTGTTGAGGATCGTCCTTTCTTTTACAACTCTTCTACCCACTCATCCTCTTCTTCTATAGAGTCCACTTCTTTTCTTTACCTTCCTCCTATCTTGCTCGCTCGATCGAGTCTCTGCTGGACCTCTCCACGATGCCGGTCTTGGACGCGATTGGTCGCCTCAAGGTCATCGACATCGACGAGCCACAGGCTCCCTCTGGCCCTGTCACCATTGGCGGCAAGCTTCATCTCACTCGGGAGCAGTGGGAGGCCGGCCAAGGTGACAGGAAGAAGGGGGAGTCTTCCTCCTCGACTCGAGGACACAAGGTCGGCAAGCCTCGCAAGGTTCGCCGAGGCGGACAAGGCGGCGCTGGCAAGCGCAAGGACTCCCACGACAACTCCTGCCACAACTGTGGCAGAACTGGCCATTGGGCCAAGGACTGCAAGAACCCGAAGCACAAGGTCGAAGGACAGGCCCACGTCGCGCAGGCTCAGGCCACCGACGAGCCGGCCCTGTTCCTGATGCACGGGAGTGTCGAGCTACACTCCTCTCCCGTGCCGGACGTCACCGCGCTTCTCCACCTCGACGAGTCGCGTGCTCACGTCCTTCTTGGGAAGGACGCGAGCGAGGAGAAGATCGACGACTGGTACCTCGACACCGGTGCCACCCACCACATGACCGGGCGGCGCGAGTACTTCTCCGACCTCGACACCACCGTGACGGGCTCCGTCAAGTTTGGGGACGCCTCCGCCGTGAAGATAGAGGGTGCAGGCTCCGTCATCTTCAAGGCGAAGACTGGTGAGCACCGTGTGCTCACCGGAGTCTACTACATCCCGGCTCTGCGCAACTCGATCATCAGCTTGGGACAGCTGGATGAGATCGGGTCGCGCGTGGAGATCGAGCACGGGGTGTTGCGGATCTGGGATCCTCGCCGTCGACTTCTTGCCCTTCATGTGCTTTTCCCCACATATCTCACATTGAACATGCTGATGACAAGATTGGTTATGAGCCCTCAGGCATTCAACATTTGTAAACATCTTCATGCAGCCTGGTTCACAGCACACTACCTCCACATAGTTCAATTTAACTGCAAGAACATACGACAGAAAGAAACACTTAAATTTGGACGTCCCAAAACTGTAAAAAAAATGCACAAATCTGATGAACATAGCAATAAAAGCTTTGTTAATCCAATTTAATATCCTAAATGGTAGTAGCAACATACCATGTGATTCCTCGTGTTTCTTCAACTTTGAGAGATACTTGAAGGCCTTGTTACAGCCATCCTCTTTGCATATAAACGGCTCATTGCTCTTAGTAATGCTCTCATCCTCATGGAATTCCTTAACATGCCGTTGCATATTTGCCTTGATACTGAATCTCCTATCACAACCATCCACAGTGCAACCAAACAGCTTGCCCTGATGCTTAAGCATGTGCCGGTTCAAGTGATCTTTCCTTTTATAGGTGAAGGGGCAGTCTTCAAGTGGGCAGATGAAGAGTCTCTGCAGTAAAGCAGGACGTGTATTAAGAACAAATATTTCCATGCTAGTTTGTTTGTAATTGTCCTAGGTGCTTCAAACATTTTAACGAATCGATTATCCAAAAAAACTCAGATTTATAAACAATGTACTGCAGTACTGGATCAAGATTCAGAAACCACACAGAAATTAGAAG